>JAKTQT010000191.1:0-27991 GCA_030579355.1 Botryozyma nematodophila | reverse complement strand
AAAAAAAAAAAAAAAAAAAAAATTACCAAAAAAAAAAAAAAAAAATATTTGTCACCCCCCTTTTAAATAAAAAAAAAAAAAAAAAAAAAAAAAAAAAAAAAAATTTTATTTAATGAGTGTGTGCTAATAATAAAAAGAAAATCTTAATAAAAACTCTAAATAACTTGAAACTGGCATTAAAAAAATAATCATGTTTTAAAATAAAAATAAATAAATGTTACCAGCTTTTAGTTTGAAAAATGTACCAAAAGTTATCAAAAATAAGGATTTTATTATGTGTGTAAATAAAATTTTTAGACTGAAATGTATATATTTTTATTACATAATGTTTTTTTTTTTTACATTTTTTAAAAAAATGTTTTAAACGAAAGCCGCCTGATTTAATATTTATTCTATTTAGTCATGTACGAATAATGAATTCAAACTTAAAACGAAATAAAAATTTTAACACATGGAAAAACAAAATAGTCTATTAAAAAACCCTGAATAGCTATGTAAACGTTTGAAGACCCTGTTTTTCTAGAAAAATTACATAAATTTAACAGCTAAAACAGCAAATTATGAATGTTCCGTATTTAAATTTACGTGAAACATAAAAATAACGACAAAATAAACGAAAACATAAACAAAACTTAAACAAAACTTAAACAAGCTTAAACAAAAATGTAAACAATTCAAATAATATGAAAATACTATAACTGTATTAAACGAGAAACCAGACTATAAATATCACGTTCTCGTACGCTTTTATTCTCTTTTTTCTTCTCAGTGTCAAATTAGTTAATATCTTCACATACAGTATTAGAATAATAAATATTTATTCATTTTTATTATCTTTTTTCATAATACTATCTTTTTTTTAGGAAAAAATTCAAATTTAAATTCAAAATGAAATTCTCTTTATACGCTATCATTGCTTTCGCTACTGCTGCTTCAGCTGTTCAAGTTATTCCAGGTAATACATTGAAAATTTCTAATTCTGAATCATCTGAAAAAGAATCTTATGATCGCTCTTTAGATAAGTCAGAAAGTAAAAAAGAAGTTCTTAGTGGAAATGGACAAAAATTAATATCAAAGCAATCACAATTATCTCAAAACTCAAAATACTCATCGAATTCTACATCATCAGCTTTCGAAGCTAAATATCAAAACGGTCGCATTGTCGGATCATCTTCATCATCATCCCAAGAATCATTTGTTTCAGTTAGTGAATATCATTCTAAATTTACTGAAAAGACCGTTTTTGGTGAATATCTTACATGTGGAGATAAAGCAATTACGGTAATTGATGTCAAATGTGATGAACGTTGCATGGTTGAAAAAAGAAAAGTTGCACAATGGGGTACTTATAGTGTAAACATTAACAATCAAGAAATTACAGTTGCAGTCTGTGTGGATAGATGTACTCCAGAGCTTCAAAAAGCAGCACCAGTTTGTGTTTTTAATTGTGGACACCAAACCGTTTATAAAGTAGCAGAAATTACTCATAGTTATTATAAACAAATTGAAGAAGTCCTTTACGTTTTTACTGAACTTGGTGAGCCTGAAGAAAAATTTATTGAATTTTACAAGACAATCATTGTAGCCCAAGAATCGGCACCTGCTAAACAACCAATTGTCAAAAAACCAACTGTCACAATTGCAGAAACACAAACGATTAAAAATGCTCCTTCTACTCCTCAGACCAAAACAATCTTACAAACACAAACAGTTGTAAACACTCCTGCTCCTTCTCAAAAAGCTCCCAATGCTCCGCAAAAAAATGAACCTACTCCAGTTAAAGAGCAAACCCCATTTTTAAGTGAAGGTTCGATTGTTAAATCTTCTTACACTGCTCTTGCATGTGTTTTATCATTTGCCTTACTTTTCTAAGTATGCAAAATGATGTAAAAATCGTCTAAAAAATGATTTAATATTTAAATTGGAAATTAAACTTATTTTTTGCTAATTTCTATTCTTTTCTTAAAAAATTACTTTATATAGAATCAATATAAACTGTATTACTATTTTCATTGTTGTAAACTTTCTTACGTAAATTAATAAATTACAGAGAGCAGTAAAATAATAAAATAATAATAATTGGAAAAAAAAATTCAGCAAAATAATATTCTATTTTTCTTAAATAATTTTTACCTATTATTATCATTTTATTATTTTAGACGAATTATATAAATTTTCAATCCAAAAATTTTGTGAAAAGTTTTGATCTCGCTAGAATATATGTTTTTTAAAAAAGAATTCCATTATATTTGCTTGATTATAAAAATTAGTAATTGAAAATTTTTGTAGAAAGTTTTGATTTCATGAAAATCAGTGTTCCGCTAAAATTGAATAATATTAAATTTGGTCAATTATTTAAATTAACAATTAAAAAATTTCATGAAAATTTGTGTTACGTTAGAAATAATTAGATTAAAAATTGTTGATTATATAAATTTGCAATTGAAAATTTTTTTAAAAGTTTCGCCTTGATGAAAATGGTGTTCCGCTAGCAATAAATTTTACTAGTTTTAATTAATTTATTGAATTAAGCCCCATAATGAAGAAAAAGTTTTTATTTCTAGCATTTAGCATTTAGCATTTAAATGCAGATATTTTCTCATTTTTCTCAAAAAAATAAATAAATAAATAAACTATTTGAAACTTAAATTCGTAGTTGTAAATTTTTTCACAGGTATTATAGAAAAGTAATTACAAACAAAATAGTAGAAAAGAAACTTTTTTTTGGAAAATCAATCAAATTTTTACAAAAATTAGAAGTATATTATAAAAATAATAATATGACGGAAAATTTTGACTCTTTTGTTATACCAAAAGATGCTTTTTTGAAAAAAAAATCTATTGAATCTGATAACAAAAATGCAGTTGAAGAAAAAGATGATAAAGATGACAAGAATGATAAAGATGATAAAGATGACAAAGATGAAAAAGATGCTAAAAATAAAAAAAGAAAAAGACAAAGAATGCCAAAAGAACTTTCAGATATCTTAAACGCAGAGTTTAATAAAAGTATGAATCCAACTGCTGAAGTAAAAGAAAAGATTGCTAAGCAAACTGGTATAGAAGTTCGTAAAATTCAAGTTTGGTTTCAAAATAAGAGAGCAAAAGTTGCAAAAAATGCATCCAAGTCTTCAAAAGATAAAAACAGCGAATCACCAGTTATAAATAATACGAATGAAAAAAATGGCCAAAATGACTTAAATGAGAAAAACAATTTAAACAAATCATATTATGAGGAGCCGCAACCATTTATATTTGAAAACTATAATAATAATTCATTTTTACAGTTAAAAAATAACCAAAACAATAACTCAAATCACAATGACTTTAAACTTTTCGAATCAAAATTGAAACAAAATCATACTGTACAAGAATATGAATTTTCAATAGAAGGTTCTTATATGGAAAATGAAGGAAGCTCTAGTAGTGAAATACTTCTAGATCATTCTTTTGATAAACTTGATAATTCTATATCATTGTTAAATTTCAATGAAACATTTGAATACGAAGATCCAAGAATAAATGACACGAATGGTACTTATATTCAAGAAATAAATGACAACAACTTAGCAGATTTAAACAATGAGACAGATAAAAATAATAGAGGAGAAAACTTTAATGACATTGAAAATATACATAGAAAAAATATTAAAAAAAATAACTGTAAAATGATTGAGAAGGCTACCAATAAAAGTAACAAAGGAATTTTCGGAGAAGTAGAAAATATTGAAGATTCTAATCATAATTCCTTTTATTCAATAACATTAAAGCTAATTCAAATGCATTTTGGTCAACTTCCTCAACAAAATGATATGATTAGCTATTTTACAAATTGCGCACTGTGTAGTAAATCAAACTTTTATATTAATGTGATTAATGATCTTCCATCTTACACTATATTAAATCTTGCTAGTGTCTCAATAGGAAGCTGGCAAATAACTTCTTTAGATTCAAATCCAATTTTATTTTTATTGGATTTAAACAATAATAATATCACTTATTATTTCGAGGATATCAATTCTAAAATTCGATATAAAATTTTATATAATAAAAGAGACATAGAAGAAACTTTTATTTCGACTAATAGTCGTAGAATAAATGAGGATGAAACTAAAATATTAGATATTGATGATCTAGGATTTAATACTTTGCAAATAGAGGTAAATAAGTTGCCTGAAATTAGTTTTTATCTAAATGATGATTGGTGTACAGATTTAAATTTTAGTGATACAGTTAGTAACACTTATGTTCACAAATTAAAAGGTCCTACATTAAAAATTAGAGAACTAGTTAGTCTACTGTTAATCTGAAGTTTTTTTTAATATAAAGAATTTCGACTTGGAATCTAAAACAATATCAATAAAATTTAATTTTTTTAACATCTTTTTTTTTATAATTAACTATTTACAAGTAGATAAAATTATGTAAAAATATAGTGATAAAGAACTATTTTCTGTTTTTTTAAGGAAATTAAAGTAACTTGAAAAATTTGAAAATAATGTGGCTATTTTTGATATTTCCAAGCTAATTCTAATTCATAAAAGTAATAAAAATTAAATTTTACTACCTTAATTTTTTTTTTAGTTTTTAATTTTATTATTAAATTTATCTCCTAACTAGTATATTAAATGAAGAGTATTAAATTGCTTTTAAAAATAAAAAAAATTTTTTTAAGTTTAATTTTCAAATTAAATTTCTATTTTTGCATTTCAGGTTCTAGTTAATGTTATACTTATTCAAAAAATTATTAATAAACAGAGTTATATTTTATGTTTATAACTTATACCATTGTGTGAAACATTAATGCTTTTGTAAAAGTAATATTCTTTCAGTCAATTTTTTTTGTTCAAATCATAAAATTATAAAAATTAAACTATAATTAAAAAAAATTTTAAAATAGGAAAATACGAATAAGATTTAACATACTATAAACCGATATTATTTTTTTATTGGTAATTTAAAAAATGTATCGCTGAAAATTATAATAAGATTAGATTTAACTCTAGATTTATTTATTTTTACTAAAGAAAAAAATAAAAGCGTATTTTACATAAAAAGGATAAGATTGAAAAATCTAGATAATTGTAATTTTTATACCATATAGTATTAAAAATTTATAGCTTAATATTTTTAATAGTAGGTAAATTTCAAGTTTGTTATATATATAAAAAATTTTAGTAATTTAAACTAATTAAACTGAATTACGAAAAAAAGATTAAAAAGTTGATCCTATCGTTTGATAATGTTTTTTTTAACAAGAATAATCATGTACTATAGTTTCAATTTTATAATAAATTTGATTTTTCCTAATAAAAAAGCAAAACTTGAAAACTATTATTCATATGAAAAAATTTACATATTGTAATGGTTATATCAATTATATATAAAATAACTAGCTTAGGAAATTAACCCATGCTTAAAGAAATATACAAAATATAAAACAATATGAATTTGCATTTGTAATTATATTTAATTATAAATCTGTAAAAAATTTTACTCACCTAGTATTGGCTTATTGGAAATATTGTTAGTTCAAGTGAAAAAAAAAAAAAAAAACTTAGTTTATTTTTTGTATTTTTTAATTTTTTAGTATTATAAGGGGAAAAAAAAAAAAAAAAAAACAAAGTTTACCACTATAAAATTATTAAATAAATTTTCAATTTTTAATTTTTAATTTTTATTTGATTGGCTTTTATTTTTTTTTTTCAATTGTAGCATTAATTTTTTATTACTCTTAGCATTATTGCACTTTTAACTTAGAGTAGGTTTATTAACATTCTTAATCTATAAATGGAGTGAAACTTATATATATTTTTATAAGAAAAATAAAATAAAACAAAACTACCAATAGTAATAAAATGTTACTTTTATCTTTTTTATTACTACAAATTTATTTACCTGAAGCATTTTCACTGAATTTTCCAGGCACTTCGCCTCATTATTTATCGCTAATCCAATCTAAAGTACCAATGATAAGTTTTCGTCCTATATACATACCCTATATTCCAATTAATTCCAAAAATATAAAATCACATCAGTCAGATTTTAATAGTAAGAAAAACAATAATAATGATAATAATAATGAAAAATACTGTCCTTATATATCCACAGCATATATTACAACAGAATGTGCTAAAACGCGTACAATACTTCGAAAAGCTCCTATTATTACAAAAATATTAACACATACAACTTCAAAAAGTTGTGACAAAAAAACAACTTCTACACATAGTACAATTACAACTTTAAAAAAAACTACGGTACCATCTCTAACTTCACCCGTCACGTGTGAATCTACACAAACGATATGTAATGATTTAAACTGTTGTTCTAATAGTAATAATAATAATAACAATAATTCAGATAATAGTCTTTGCTCATGCTCATGTTCATGCTCATGCATAAATTGTTCAAAAATGTGTCCAATATGCTGTAAATCTCAGGATAATATTGTTGATAACAACATTAATAACAACGATGACATTAATGGAGAATTTCCAACCTATCATGCGTCTGTTGGAGCATATTTATATAATGGTGAATTTCTTGGGCAGTTCATGTTTAATTCAGGAAAACTAAGCAAATATTTAAAGCCAAAAAACTATCTGAAAAAAATATTTTGTCCGTTTAAAAGTAAAATAGGTAACTCCGATTTTTTAACGAGTTCGGTGACAACAACAGAGACAAATTTAAAATGCAAAGAAGGAATTTTAACAAAATCATTTGAAAATAATAATAAGGAAATAGAAATTAAATCAGTTGTAAAGATTCCTTGCAATAATAATGATAACAAGAATATAGACAAAAAATATTATAAGTTAATTACGTGTGATGGGATAGTCACAAAAATACCATTGAAAGTAAAGACTCAAATTCTAAATTCTCCTAAGTACAAACCAACAACAACAGTATTTAAGTTAATCTCACTAAATAACGACCTAAATGAAAATTATATTTTATCAACTATGGTGAATGACTATGCATTACATGTAAATGAAATTTCGAATGATATAAATGATTTAGAAATTAACAATTTCAATGAGACTAATAGCTTTAATAATACTGATAACCCAGAGCTAGAAAGTATTTACATTGACCAGTTTTCAGAAAAGTCTTTAAATTTAGATTCAGTAATGCTTGCTCCTGATTTAAGTGAAAAATTTAAAAAACAAAGAGAAACGTTAGATATTGTAAAGATTAAAAAGAAAATGAAAGATAAAACTTGAAACTTAAAAATAAAAAAAATTATATATATTTTCTATAATTTAATATAATTTTTTACATATAATTTTGAAAACAAAAATAACAATAGACTAAATATCTTTCAATATTTTACACAAATATAAATAACATAAATAATCTAATAATAGATTTACATAATAAAAAAATATTTTACATGTGTAAGTTTATAAGAAGACAATTAGATTCTAGATTTACCTTTCTTCATTGTTCGTCAATAATTTATAAAATTGAATTGCATAAGACTAATTCTGAACATTCCGATAAAAGCTGTTGAAGCTAATTTATTTAAATAACATATGTATATAATGTTTATTGGATAAATCTTCGAACTAGATATGCTTTCCAGTATTATCTAATAGAAATAAAATACAGATAAGATACAAAATATAAAATATTATTGTAGTTTAAAAATATATTTATTTATTATTTTAAAAGCATTCTCCAAAACATCAAAACAACGCATTCTTTATTAAGAATATTTAAATTCATATTTAATCATCTTCATCTTCCTCTAAATCAATATCATCCATATCATCAGGATCATGATCAACATTATTTTCAATGTAATCGTCATCTTCAGTATCTTCTTCTTCATATTCATCTTTATCATTAAATTCTTTACTTTTATCATAGTTATTTAAATATGCCTTGTCACTTAATTTATCCTTAAAAGCTTTATATAGTTCCTCGTATTCAATTTCATCTGAAATGTTACTATCGTACAACTTATCATTGTTTTTTTTGTTTTTTGTTGACTTAAGGTTTTTGTTTTTTTTTTCATTCTCATCATAGATTTCGGCACTTAAAAATGTTTCAAAATCATCATCTTCTTCAACAACATTGTCATTATCTTCATAGTCTTCATTAATTAGATTTGGATTTTTTTTTATTTTATTCGATTTTAGTCTTTCGAATTCTTTATCAATTTCATCTATTTCGTCAATAAATATCAAAGTTTGATTTTGATTTTGACTTTCTAAATCATCCGCTTTGCCATTGAAAAGCTTTTTTAGCTTTTCTTGAATATTAATTTTACAGTCCTTATTTATATCTTTATAACCACCTTTTATAAATTTTTTATTATTTTTAATTTTGCTATTGTCTTCATTAAAATTATTAGCATTCTCATTTTTATTATTTTTATTTATGTCATTATCTTTTAAACGATCAGTGAAGTCATAATTTAAAAGACTTTTATATTCATCAATTGCCTCACCCAATTTTATAATATCTTTAGTTTTTGAATTATATATTTCATTAACATCGACTAATTGTTCCCAGTGTTTATACTTTTTAAAAACTTCATCATTGTGAAAATTCCTTGGTGTTGAAAATAACGGAATGCGATATTTTGGGTCCGTTTCATCAGACAAATCGATCCAACTAAGTTCAATTGGTTCAGAAATTACTGGTCTTAAAGGGTAAACTCTATCTTTATCAAATGATACTGTTAAAATATCATCATTACTTTCAATTAAATTTTTATTTTTATTATTATTTTTATTGTTTATATTTTCACTATAATCTCCAGCAAAAGTATCACTCATGGAACAAGTAAATAAGCCACCAACAATTGTTCCAGGAAAATAATATTGGATATTCTTACTAGTGAAGCCTTTTCTTCTTGAAAATTTATAGCACTTATTACTTTTTTCAAAACAAAATACCTGGTCCCAATTATAAATATTGTTTTCTATTTCATCCTTAGGTAAATCAACATATATTTCATCAGAAATCGAAGAGTTTATACAACGAAAAAAATGTAAAAATTCTTCTGAGGAGTCTAATAAAGAAACTATCCTTTCAATTTTATATCCATAAAATCCTTTATCAACATTTTGAATGTTTTCATAATAGACATCACAAGCTCGATCTCTTTTACCATCTTGGCTAGTATTTTCATATAGTATATTTCTAACATGCAACTTATTCTCTTTAGTTACACTTAATGAAAATCCGTTGACGATTTTTAAAACATTAATACTAATTGTTATAATTATGTATATTAAAATCATTTTTACTTGCTATATTTTTATTATATGAGACATATACTAAATTAATTTATATTCATATTTATTGAAATTTTAAGATATTCTAGCTTATAAAGGACTTATTAAAGCTTTCCACTCATTCTATTGTTTAATAATTAAAATTATAGTGGAACACTCCATTTTTTTAGCTTTTTTTTTATTTTTTTTTTATTGATTAGCTAAAAAAAATTTTATACTATACTTAAATAGGACTAATAAAATTTCTTGTACAAATTTTTTAAATAATTATTTAATGGTATGAGTTACTGGCTAATTAAAAAATATCAAAATTTATAATTAATTTTCTAAAATACTTAAAATAAAAAATATATATACTAGTAAATCAGGTTTCGAAAAAAATAAAAAAAATTTTGAGAATAATAGTATATAAAATTATTTTTTGCTAGAAATCCCATTTTTAAAGGCTATTATAAAAAATGCTTAAAGGCAAAATATATAAAATTACTAGTTAAAGATTTAGTAGTATTTTATGACAAATATTTGATTTGATTATGATTTATAATATTTTGGTTGATAATTAATGTATGCATTAATCTGAAATAATGATTAAGTTGCATACTTAGTTCTTTTAAGCGACAAAAAGCAAATTTATTTTAAAATTAAATTTACCAATAGATTTAAACTTGATTTATAATTGTTAAAGAAATGATATTAAGAATCTTTTTTTCCAAATGTTTATAAATTCTATAATTCAAATTAAATTAACTTAAATTAAATTTCTGATGCTAAAAGCATAATTATTTATTTCTTCATAATTGAGAGAAAGAACGCTTAGATGATAATTTGAATTATAGAAGATTATAATGACCAATAAGTTTCAGTTTTTGAAATTTTAATAAGGTAATTTTATAGAATAAGGGAAACGATTCTGTAATGGCTCTTATTATATTCAAATCTAAGCAGAAAACTAATCAGTTCTCACATAGATTTAAAATACAGCTGACTAAACGAATCTTTAATTTAATTAGTAATTTATTAATTTATTAATGTTTTTCACTATTTTGATTGTTATTTTTAAGCGACATTTGAATAAAAAGTAGATTTAAAAAAGCCAATCTCGGCTATAAATTAAATCAATTAGCCTAATAAAAAAATCCAATCAATTTTAATGTAATATATATTTATAGTAAAATTTCATTTTAATCTTAGAAGATTAAGTTTAAACACTGCGAATATTAAAATATGAAGTTTATTTATAAATTCGTACTAGTCTTTTTAAAATTTAAATGAATATTATAATTACCGTTTGAAATACAGATCGCTATTCGCTCACTTTAAAGAAAAATTAGTAATGTATAGTGAATTTTTATTAAAGTATTAAATAAAAATATTATCAAAGAAAGAATTAATAATTTACAAGACCAGCTAAAATAAATTTTTATAAAAAAACAAAATAGTCTGTCACCTGACTTCATTACTAATTAAAAGCTAATGTATAATTTTATCAACTGTATTATTAACATTATTTCAGTTAAAATATATTTAACACGGTTTACCAAATTTTCTGGGAAGGAATTAACTCTCTTATTCCATCTTTGCTTCTTAATAAGCTCCAAGCATCTATCCATTTTTTCATTTGAGAACGAGAATTTGGATTGTGAACATTTACAGTAGGAATTATTTTTTGAATATTAACACTGGTACAAAAACATGTTAAATCTCGGAAACTTGAGTGTTCCGAGTAAGGTACTGAGCAACACATAACATCTGGTTGTGATCCTCTAGAAAGTGAAATATCATAAAGAGAAAATGATTCGGCAGAATTATCTGAAATTTTTTTCGCAATTTGATAAGGAGTTTCATTCTGTGTAGTAGAATCATTAGCTTGTAAAGACGTTTGCGAAAGACGAAAACTCCACCCAGTAGGACGTATTCCTATTACTCTATCAAAGCGTGATTCACACAAAGTAGATTTACCAAACTGTGAAAGATACAATTTAAGACTATCAATGTTCAATTTTGACATTGGTATTAAATGAACTTGCGCATTTCTTGGGTTATCAGTCAGCAATATACTTAATTCTGGATCATTAAAAGTTTCAAGAATGTCCCTTTTGCGTTTATCAGCGTATATTTTACTTTTTAATTTTTTAGCAATATCCAATGCAATGTTCTCTTTTCCAATAGTATACGTTCCCACGACAATAAGAATTTTCTCTTTCTTGTATATTTTTTTGCAATTTGAAAGAATATCAGCATCATTAGTATATCCATTATTGCTTCTATCATTAATAGAATTGCTACTTTCTTCAGATGACTTAGATGAAGCAAACAATTGTGTGCTCTCTTTTAAGCTCGCCTGCGAACCTTTTACAAAAGATAGTAAGGAAGCAACCTGAAATTTTTTCGACAGGCATTTTTTCGATTGGTTTGTTTTAGCTGAACTTTGCCTTTTACGGGCAAGAAAAGTGAAGTAATCATAGCCCTCATTAAGAATCTCGCATAGATTAGAAGTAACACTAACAACATGGCATTGAGGTGGAAAGGAATACTTCGGATTTAAATATGTAGTGTCAAGATACAACTCATCAATATTTTTTTTTCTTATTAAAGGATGTAGTAATTGAAAGGGGGATGCTCTAAAATCACCTGTGTGTAAAATCTTTTTTAAATTTTTTTCTCCTTCAAAAAGAAATATTGCTGCGCCTGGACAATGATTTGCATCAATCAAAGTGACAAATAAACTTTCTGAATGATCTAATGATTCGCAAATCTTTATTTTTTCATTAAACGGCAAAGGACATAGATATTCTTGTTGAACATATAAGTTTTTCTTTACCAATTTAGCTGTAATTTCTGAGCAATAAATCTTACCATGAGTCCATTTTTTGCTAAGTCCAATATAATGATCTGAATGAAAATGTGATAGGAAATAATTTGAAATTTCTTCAACTTTTCCATAACAAAATGCATCCACAGCAAATTTAAATGTGGCTAAATTTAATATTTTATAAAAAGGACAAGTTTTTTTAGGTTTAACTGAGCCATCGCCTTTATTTATTTTTTTAGATTGGCTAATTTTTTTCTCATTAACATTTATAACATTATTTTTAGATATGGTGTCATTATCATTAATATTGTTTAATATTTTTTTACAGGATATGTGAATGTTGTCATTAGTATTGAGTATACTTTTATTGTCATTATTAGAGTTCATATTATTGTCATTATATGTATCTATTATATCATTATTGGAATTTACATTTATGCTATTAGTTTTAAGCGATTCGTCTTGTTTTGAGTCAGCATCGAGACAGTTGTTCACATGCATATCGATTTCCCCATCACTTAGCATTCTAATATCTTTACTACAAATAGGACATATTTCTTCTCTTGTTAAAGAAATCGCATTTGATTCTTCAATTTTTGTTTCAGCCAATTCATTCTTAATCTTTTTATCTGCGTTAATAGCTATAAATTTCTCAACATCGAAAGTCTGATTTTTAAATTTTACATCATTTGATTTATAACCTAAAATTTCACAATGATCAGATGAACTTTTTTTTATGTAACATTTTTCATAATTTAGATTTTTTTCTCCCAAGACCTGTATATCTTCCTTCACTTTACTTGATTCTTTTAATTTATTTTCGTAAGAAATTATTTCACTATCATCATCGATATAAATTGTATTTGAATTGTCTTGCAGATCTGTCTTATAATTTTTCTTAATTAAGCCCTCGTTTTCAATTTTTATTTTTTTTTTTTTTTTGAAAAAATCTAATAATGATGGCGTGGAAATATTCCCTTCCTGTTCCTTTCTTTTTTTAGCTCCCATTTTTTATATTAAGAAATTTAATTTCCTATTAATATGTTCATAGATATTATAATAGAAGAATGCGGGTGGTGGAAATAAACACTAAAAGTCCTCCCATCTTCTTGGAAAATATCGCACAAATAATTGCTTATTCAGGAATTTTTTATCGAATTAGTATATTATTGTCTTAGTAATTTCGAACGACCATTTATTGCAAGAAATTTGTTGCCTTTTTTGGTATAGTATTTCCTATTATATTAAAAGGTTGCTAGCGGCGTAATTTGAGGTTGTTAATCGAATTAAGACCGTTATTGAATAGACTTTTAGAACTATGTATGACCGGTTTTGTATTTTAATGTTAAACCTAAACGGGCCAACGTTTAAAGACAACACCCGTTGAACTAATTAAACCCTTGCTCCACAGTCAATTAACTAGTGGTGTATTTTTTTTGATCATATACACGTACTTAATTTTTATGTATTATCTGTAATTTTTTAATAATAAAATATTGTACATATCAGCATATATTGAATTTTTTTTACTATTTTCTAATATTTAAATTATTTGATTTTTATAAATGCTAAAAATAAAAGTAGAATAAAAAATACTATTAGTTCAAAAAGGGATACTATTAAATAAGATTTAGTCCATTAGGGTTATCTACTAAGTTATTTTTCAACCAGATCGCATAGTTGTGTATTGGATTATATACAAGTTATTGTATAGGAGATTAAATATCTGATAATAATTTTCTCTACTAAATAAACATATAAAAAAATATTATTTAACTAACTATCTTATGAAATTTTTTTTTATACTTTTTTTTAAAAAAAAAAAAAATATTTAATCAATCTTTAATAAATTATTTCGTAAATTTATATTAAATCTTTATTTAAAAAGTTACAAAAAAAAATAAATACTGCCATATTGAAATAAAAAAGTAAAAAAAACTTTTAAAATATGTAGAAAATAAGTCTCTACTTTCAAGTGAAAAATCCCACTTGAAGTTACAATACTTTTAATGTAAATGTTATTTGTGCCTTAACTAGGAACTTGAACTTAAGTTTAAATTTTGAACAAGGAGATTAGGGTGAAGATAGGGTTTGAATAGATGCGTATGACTCTATAGAAAGCATTTAGAAAATTATAAGGTATTGATTCTTTTGAGATTTTTTTTGCCATTGACATAATAAAAGCAAGATAATATATACCATATAATACAAAGAAATTTTATTTACTCAAAAAATCAAAAAACTTTATAGTAACAATGAAAGTTGAACAAATAAAGAAAAAGATGATCAAATATAACCAAAAAAAACAAATTAACATAAAAAAAGCAAAGCAAACAAATAAAAACTTTTAAAATAACAAAACAAGCATCATGATATATATATATATTACAGACCATAAAATAAAGCAAAGAAATCATAAAGGAAATAAAAATATTTTCTAAAACATACTTTTATAATTAGTCAAATGTTGTCTTTTTACCAGAGAATTGCGAGGTAGATGCAGAACGAGATCTTGAAGGTCCCCCACCTCTGCTAAATCCACTATCTCTTCCGCCTCTGAAACCACCTCTAGATCCGCCTCTAGAATTACCTCCTCTAGAATCATTTCCACCTCTAAAACCGGAATCTTGTCTTGGTTGTGAATAATCTAAGCGAGGCTTTCTTCCTGCTATAAAAGAGTCATATAAGGTTTCATATGCCTTTTTAGCTTCATCGACAGAAGAGAATTGTACATATCCGAAACCTTTAAAATCTCCAGTTTCTTTATGTGTAGGAAGTCTAACACTTTGAACATCAGCTGCTTTTGAGAAAAAATTAAAAACTGTATCATTGTCAATATTAAATGGTAAATTTCCAACGAAAAGTGTATCAGATGGCTCTGAAGGAACATCACCGTATTGAGATGCACGGGCTGATGCACTTCTGTTACCTGAAGTGCTTGGTTTAGAAGTACTGACATCGAGATTAATTGGACGACCTCCAATTTCGGCACCTTGCATTTCTTCAATAGCCTTTTTAACAAGATCTGGACTAGAAAAATCAACGTATCCATAACCACGACTCTTTCCATCAGTATAATACATAACTCTCGCCTCAACGACACCTCCAATTTTAGAAAAAGCTTCAGCAAGTTGATCATTGTCAACACCCCATGCAAGGCGTCCTACAAATAGAGTACAAGACTCGCCTTCATCACTCTTTGACTTTTTATTTTCTGTTGTTTCAAATGATTCATCAGCTTTTCTTTTATTTCCTTCTTTAACTTCTTCTGATTTTTTCTCAATTGACTTTGACTCTTCTTTGTCAGAACTAGATTTCTCTTCAGAATCAGAGTCTGAGTCGGAGTCGGAGTCGGAGTCTGAGCTAGAATCAGAATCTGAATCAGAGCTTGAACTAGAGCTGGAATCTGAATCTGAACTAGAATCTGATTTCGATTTCGACTTTGATTTTGATTTTGATTTTGATTTATCTTTGGAGTCTGAATCTGAAGAACTAGAGTCTGAATCTGAATCGGAACTAGATTCAGAGTCAGAATTGGAATCAGAATCGGAATCAGAGTCAGAGTCAGAGTCAGAATCAGAATCACTTGAGGATGATTTTTTCTTATCGGATTCAGTTTTAGACTCTAATTTTTTATCAGCTTTTTTAGATTTAGCTTCAGTCACATCTGAATCGTTATCTGCGGTAGAAGTAGAAGTTGAAGAATTGTCAGATTCAGATTCAGATTCAGAGTCTGAGTCCGAACTGGAGTCTGACGAATCTGATGAACTAGAAGAATCTGAATCAGAACTAGAATCAGAGCTAGAATCAGAGCTAGAATCAGAGCTGGAATCAGAGCTAGAATCAGAGGAATCTTTTGATTTCTTATCACCTTTAGTACCTTTAGAACTTTTCTTTTTCTTCTTATCATCCTCACTAGAATCGCTATCAGAATCGCTGCTTGAATCGCTAGATTCTACTTTCTTTGCTTTTTTATCAGCTTTAGATTTTTTATCAGACTTTGAAGACTTTTCTGATTTTGACGGACTTGAAACCTTTAAATCAGATTTTGAACTCTTGACAGCATTGATAATATTTTCATGTTTCTTCTTAATTTCCTTTTTACTAGGACTTTTTGAAATAGCACTATTCTTAGAATGTTTTGATTTCGAACTGCTTTTTTTTGATTCGGAACTGGGTTTTGCCATTGTGATTATTGTATGTTGTTATTATTATATGTAGTTATTATAATATGCAATTAGTATTTTTAATTAGTAACTAGCAATTTGTAACTATAATACAAAATTTGAAAAATAAATAACAAGAATATAAATATTTAATAGACAATATTAATATTTATTTGTTTAATTGTTTTTTTATTTTTATTTTATATTGTTTTTTTTATTACTATGTAAAAATTTTCACACTAATTTTTAATTTCCATCTGTTTTAGAAACCGGGTAAATTTACAACGTTGTTATGGAAATGGAGTTAATATAATTATTACGTATTACTATTTATATGTGTACGAAGTGCACATATAAATCATAAATATTTTTACATGACAATTCAATTTTATATCGTAAAACGTGAGTAGTTTCCATATCAACCAACAAATAATTTGTTTAACCAATAGAAAACAAAAAAACACCAAACGGGAAATAAGTTCATGAAAATATAAAGGAAATATAAAAGAAAATGTATCAATGAAGGCATATGAAGGCATATGAAGGCGTAATAAATTAGGATATAAATAGGATAATAGAATTGCATATTGGAATAGCGAAATTTTAGAACCATATAACTACAGGAAGGAAATATATAGGCAAAGCATATAAATAAAGCATTTAGGCAAAGCATATAAATAAAGCATTTAAATAAAGCATATAAATAAAGCATTTAGGCAAAGCATATAAATAAAGCATTATAAATAAAGCATTATAAATAAAGCATATAAATAAAGCATATAAATATTTATATATATATATATTTATATATATATTATAGGAAATATTATAGGCAATATTATATGCAACATTGTATGCAACATTATATGCAATAAATACAATATTATATGCAATAAATACAATATTATATGCGATACACACAACAAATCCAACCCATAAATGCAAAACAAAGCTTATGTTTAAATGTGGAAATAGATTTTACTTTCCCGGTTTAAATTTAGATTTTCGTGGCTATGTTCGTGTCCAGGTTCGAGTAGAGTACAGAAAATTGAACGGTTTAGTTCTGGTTTCGACCGGTGCTCAAAAGAATTTTAATCAGAATTTCTGTCCGAGACATTATAAGAATTATGGGAGTTTTCATGGAAAAGGTTTGTTTGATAGTTTGCATTTAATTTAAATTTTGTTAGTATAATTAATATTTTTTTTAATTGGCTTAGTTTCTCTACTAACTAATTAGTTGTACAAAATGGTAATGTTTCTGATTTATTAGATAAGAAAAATTTATCTATTTTGAATAAATTTGAATTCGATAATATTATAAATGAGAATGACAAACTTATTAATTTCGAAAATGCAAATGTATTACATTTTGATCAAAATTCCCATGATATTGGTATTGAAATTAATAAGAAAAAGGAGTTTTTTAAATTAGATTTTTTAGATATTATTGAGAAAGTATCTAAACCAGATGAATTCGATATAGATGATAAAAAAAAATCTTTTTACAAATTTATTTTAGAACAAGTTTTTACAAAAGAGTCCTTTGAATCATTTGAATTACCAAAGAGATTTGTATTTAGCCAACATTCTAATACATATTGCAAATTGCAACTTGTCGACATTCAGGATGGTTTGCAAGTTGGTATTTTAAATTCTGATTCTTTTTTTTATTTCTTAAAATTCTTTGGTCTTCAAAATCAAAATCTAAACTTAAATAATAATATAAAATTTTCCTCTTACTATTCTCTTGAATGGGCTACAATTATTAGTATCGGTTGTTTACTTCTCAATCCCTTAAATACAAGTTTATCTTTTTTAAACTATTTAAAAGAGAATAATCTGCAATCACTAGAAACCAATCTTAAAGATTTTAATTTAATTTTATTAAATTCAAATTCAGTACTCCCTTTTCCTAAATATATTTATTTAGAAATTAAAAAAAATGGATACAAAATATTAGATTTAATTAAATGGATTAAATCATTGTATTCATCTAATTGTAACTCAGCATTAGCTTTGATTGAAAATGATAATGTACCAGATTTTGTACTAGTGCATGCCTTACGTCGAACCTTTCAGGATAAAAATTCTATTTACTTGTTATTTAAAAGGTTCAAGAAAAGGTTCAAATATCTTCCACCGCAAATACAACTTTTCGTTCACGAAAGAATGGTTTCCCATTCTTTATCGCATTTTCCTGAATTGTTACCTGAACTATATCAACTCTTTTTAAATCAGGGAAATGTAATATTACAAAATGAAAAAATTTACAATAATGGATTAATATGGAATTTTTTAATGAAAAAATCCAAAAGATCTTTTTCTTCTTTTAAAACTATCTTCCAATGTATTAACATAACATTTAGACACATGCAACAGAATAATATTTATATTTCTAACTATAGCTTTTTAGCATTCGCAATTTTGATAAAAAATTATCAACCGCAAAAATCAATAGAAATATTAAATGAACTTTACTCTAAGATTGATGCAAACACTTCTAAAGATTTTAAAAAAAAATTGGATATTTATAGATATTTAATAACCAGAGAAATTGAAAATGATAACTATTCATCAAATCTAAAAAATCAGTATTCGTTTTCCGAAATAACATCCTTTTTTGATGCTTCTATTGCTGCATCACCTGATTTATCTACTGCTACTGTAGAATTTGACAATTTGGTTAGACATTCGACTGAGCAGAATTCATTATTAGTTCCAACAATCCTTTTGTTAAGAAAGATTAACACTGAACCGATTAAAAATAGAAATGAAATTACTTTTAAAATTTTTAAATATTATATTGAGAAAAAATATCCAATTAACATTACTATTATTCGCGAAATTTGCAATAATCTTCAATCTCTTGAAACGATTAAGCAGATATTTTCGTATGCTTTTGAAAAAAAGATTGTTTTAGATAGGGAGTGTCTAACAAATTATGTCAGACTTTTCGCTAAAGTTAATTTGCCTCTTTACATTAATAGTTTTATTTCACAATTATCTTTGAGCAATAGAAGTGTTCAAATTTATAATTTCTTAATAGCAAGGGAACTTCAATTAAAACAATACACTAAAATTTGGGATAGTTTTCAAGATCTTTTAAACGCTGGTTTAAAACCTAATGTATCTACACTGCGTCTACTATGCATGGCAGCTTCCGAAAGTAGATGTGGTTATTGGGGAGATTTACATGCTGCGCAAAGAGTAATTATTTTATTTAGGAAATATGTAATGAGTCCTCCCAATAATAAAAATGAAAAAGACTTATTTAAATTGGTTCCATCTACGAAACTTTGGCATGATTATATAGTATTTTTAGGATCTGCTGGATATGTTGATTATATTGATGAAGTTGTCCCATGGATGATACGATTAAATCAAGATCCAGATAATAACGTTTACTGTGCTTTAATAAGATGGTCTTCCCTAGGGAAAAATTATGAACTATTTGCAGCTCATAATAATGGAGCTTTACCTAGTTTGGAAAAATATGCAAACTATAAAACATGGTGGAGCAAAAACAAACGTAATTTATCAGAATTTTTCATAAATTAATTATAGCAAATTAAGATATCTTTAAATATTTTCTTTTTCTATTTTCATTAGTTGTTATACTTCATCGATTGAATTTTCAACTTATTTTTCATTTCTATTGTCCTTCTACGATTTATTACTATTAATTTAATATTGGTATTAAATGAAAACTATTTACCGGCATCAAATTTATTGCAGTTTCTTCTATCAGACCACTATTATTAATTTTTGATTTTTTTAATCTTGCAATCTACACGTAATTAAATACACTACATAGTATATCTACTCAAAACAGTAATAAGACGAAATAGGAAATAATTTAATTATATTTTTTTTTTTACATTGTCATGACAATTAAAGCAGTCACGACACGAAGTTAGGGTATTGTTCTTATAAAAAAGAAAAAAACTCTTTGAAATCTTTTTCTTTTTCTTCATGATACGATTTCATCTTATTCACTATATCATATTGTTAAATCAAATTTACTAATTGATTATTTTCTTTTATTGAATGTAGGGGAAAAAGATGATAGAAAAAAAAAACGTTTATTTACCTTATACCTTTAAGATATTAATTATTTTATTGGCAACAAGTAAACGGTACATAAATTGTAGAAATGTAAATATTTTTATGCTTTTTATAAGTATTTGTAAATATATATTTATTTAAACATTTACTAGTAACGACACTTATTAATTATAGTTATCTGAATAAAACATTGATTAATTATGATTATAAAATACATTAATCTACACTACGGATTTTCGTCCGAATTCTTCCTTTTTGCCAAAGCCTTGCGAAGTAATTCGTTTTCTCGTAAACTTTCATTTAATCTTTGTAAAGAGCCATCGCGTTCCTGCACCCTGGCATCACGTTCATTCTTTAGTCTTCGTTCTAATTCTGCAAGACGAGTAACCCATCGTAATTTTTGTGAATAAGTACGCTTTGAATCGGCAGAATTTGAATCAGATGTTTCTGATATGTTTTCTGAGCTACCGTCTGTTGCTTTGAATGTATCCGTATTAGAACTTGTAGTCCCATTTGATTTGTTTCCACCTTTTGGACTGCTGTCAATTCCACTTTTGTTTGTATAAGGATATTCTAGCTTTGTACCAGAGCGACGAAGCTGTCCTTCAATTAATTTCAAACTATTATTTTTCAATTCAATTTGTTTAGACAAAGCGTCGTAATCCCGTTTGCACTTTTTCAAAACTTCATTGATTCTCTTTTCAAAGTCATTATTAACCAATGAAAATCTTTTTAACATTGAACTAAAAAAAGTTTGAAAAGATTTAAAATCTTTTGGAGATACATAATTAGCTTTGTTTTTGTTGTTATTGTTACTAATTGTAGTGTTGCTGCTGTTCTTATTATTATTATTTTCATCTTCGTTATTTGGGACTCCTGTACCAAGATAATCAATTAAACGTCTAGCAGCATTTTCTAATAAATCTTCTCTTTCCTGCAATTTATCTTGTAACTCCTTATTAAGTTTTTTTAAATTATTATTATTACCATTATTAGCACTGTTATTATACTTTGCAAGTAAAACTTTTTTACTTTGTTTTTCCTTTTCCAATAATTCCGATAATTTTCTTGATTCTAAAATTAAAGATTCCAAAGCCGAATCTCGTTGTTCTAAAAGTTGTTCTTTTTCATTGTTATCATATTTCAATTCGTTCAACTCATTTTTAGAAAAATCTAAAAAGCTTTTAATTTTTTTAACGTCATTGATTAGCGAAGCTTTGTTTGAATTTTCCGTTATAGAAATCGTTTTTAGAATTGAAATTATTTCATTTAAATCATTGTTGAAAAAATTATTTTCTGATTCAACTTTTTTGATTTTAATCTTATAATTTTTAATTTCCTCATTTAATAACTCTAAATCCTTTAATTTCTTTAAATTCTTAGAGTTCTCTGTCATCAATTCGTTCACCTTATTTTCATTTTCAAATTTAATTTTCTCTTTCTCGTTTTCTAGCAGTTTGATTTCATTATTTAATAGATTTATTTTATTTTCCGATTCAAACAATGAATTTGTAATTTTTTTGATATGACATTTCAAGCTTTCATCTGACTCTTTAAAAGCATCAATTTGATTTGTCAAATTCACTATCTCTCTATTTAATTTTTGTAATTCAATATTATCTTCTTCGCTTTTATCAGTAACTTCTCTAATTGTTAAATCGAGTTTTTCCATTTCTACCTCATTCTCTTCCAATTGTAATTTCAATGAATTAATTCTTTGAACTAAGTCCTCATTTTCTAAGCTTAAACAATCATTTGAATCACTCATGGTTTTCAATTGTTCAAAAAATTCTTCTAATTGATTCTTCATTTCTTTCATTTCATTATCCTTAATAACTAATAATTCATCTAGCGTATTAATTTCATTCTGCGCATCAATTCTAATTTTGTTGTAGCAATTATTTGATTCCTCAATTTTAGCAAATAATTCTTTATTTTCTTCAATTACCTTATTAATTTGATTTTCTAATCTTAACTTTTCATTGCCAAATTCTAATGAAGTTTCTTCGAATTTGTTTTTAAGATTATCATATTCATTCAATAACTTATCATATTCAATCTGTTGGTCATGAATATTAATTTTATAAATTGTTAATTGATTCATTAATTTATTAATAAGGATTTCCGAAGATTCATCATTTGAAATTATATGTTCAGGGAATGATGATAATCCAGAACCGGAAGGAGATATAATATTTGAAAACTGCCGAGATTTCAAATTTCGATTGTTATTATTAGGATTAACATTAACATTACTGTCGCTGCTTGTAAATTCTATCTCTTTTAATGATAATTCTTGTTTTAAGTTTTTGTTCTCATTTGCTAATTTCTCCAATCCACGTTGGCATTTATCTAATTCCTCTTGTGCCGATAATTTACTTTTTCTTTCAGCTTCTAAAAGTTCATCCATTAACCTTAAACTATCGGTGCCAGCACCTATAGAAGATTTTGAAAATACTGTCGATTCGGTATCAGGATATTGATAATTTTGATAATTTTTTAAAGATTTTTCTAACTCGTTTATTTTTAATTTTAATTGTTCATTTTCTTCTAGTAAAGTGGAGTTATTATCGAGATTATTATCATTATTATTACTATCACTATTGTTGTTATTGTTATTATCTTCGTCCTCATCATCTAGTGTATCTAAATCCGAATCAAACTCGGAATCGTAATCGGCTTCAAAATTCTCTATGCGCTTATTTCTTAGAATCCTTTCTAAAGTCATATTGGACTTTCTTAGTTTTCTAATTTCGAAATTTAAACTGACATTTATAGTTTTCAATTCAATATTTTCAGATAATAAATCCTTCATCCCTTCCTCTGACCTTTTATCTAATTCACTTTGAAGGATATATATCTTAAGTTGATAACCCCAATTTTCTTTTTGTAATTTATCTATAAGCGTAGATTGTTCTTTTAAAGTCAGTAATTTTCTCTTCCCATTTGGTTGGATAGTTTGCGAATCTAACATTCTAATTGATGCTGGAGAAACATTTATATTTTTTACACGTGATGAAATTATTGTTTCCGTTAAATTATTAGCAAGTTCTTTAATATTTGGCGCCAAATTAGACAAATGAGTTCTTTGTGGTGTTTTCATGTGTATGCTTTCTGTATCTGCGAGACTGTTAGTCTTCTTAGGAAAAAAATTACTTGAAGGAACTCGATTAGCTAATGGAGAAGAATTATTTGAATGAAAGGATTTATTTGATCTATTTGATTTATTGGAATTCTGTTGAGACTTTAGCTCGACTTCAAGTTGTGAGTTGCTGATTGAATTTTTTGTCAAAAACGAGTTATCATTACTATCCATAGAGTGGGAATGATCAAATTGGGGGTCAATAAATTGCGAGTTGTTTTGTAAAGAATGATTCGATGCAGGTTTTTTATCCATCCATGTCATTATAGAATCGTCTGCATATTGCGTAGGAGTGATCTGTTTACTTTGATTATCATTTTGGTTAATTTGCTTATTTTTAGGAGTTGTAAGAGAGCTATTAAAGTAAGAAGATTTTGGAGAATTTTCATTCATAATTCCTGGGCTATTGTTATTATTGTTATTACTTGTATTTGAATTAGTATTCGAATTTTTGTTTTTCCTTGTATGTGTTGGAGTACTTGTAGGTGTACTTGTAGGCGTGCTTCTAGGAGTGCTTGCATGCGTACTTGTATGTGTATGTATATTATCTGTATCGTTATTCGTATCCGTGTTTGTATTTGTGTCAGTAAGTGTGTTTGTGTTTGTATGCGCACTATAAGTGCTATTATTTGTACTGTTGTATGTACTGAAATCAGAAGTTGTACTATAAGTAGAATATGTGCTTTTGTCAATTATAGCGTCATCTGAGTTGTTACTCTGGTCATTATTATTGTTTTCATTATCATTATTATTGTTTTCATTATCATTATTATTGTTATTATTACCATCATTATTGTTATTATTACTATTATTATTGTTATTATTGCTATTATTATTAAAATCACGTATAGGCTCTACTTTCAAAGGAGAACCAGATGAAGATATAAGCACTTTTTTATTAAAGTTAGTAAAATCAGCAGAAAGTGGTCTATCGAATAATTTTGATGGTTTAAATGAAGAAGTACTATATGCTTTCCTAAGCTTAGCACTATATGGAATTGTAGACAATGCAGGAAAGGATTTTTTTGGTTCCGAAGATGGGAAAAACAGTATTGGAGATTTCCTAGTTGATTGCTTTAGATTCTCGTTACTAGTCTCTTCATTACAATCGGAATCAAAATCATTATTCATGCTTTTAACACTATTCAAGCTTGTCTTATCTTTTTTATGTATAATTTCATCATTATTTTCAATATTCTTATGACTTTCTGTAGTTATTTTTGGATTTTCTAATCCCGCACTTTCAGTATTTTTGTCATTTGTATTAACATCCTTGTTAGCAAGTTGATTTTCGTCAGAAACCAAAGACAGTGAGGCTAATTTTTCAACTGTACTTAAAAGCGTTTTATCATAATTATCTTGCAATTCTGTTGTTTCTGATACTTCTTTTTTTTCTAATGTATCTGACATCTCCGATGTTCGCGTTTTGTTATCAGTTAATAACTTATCGAGTTTCTCGTTAAAAGACTTGAGCTTTCTGTCTGAAAAACCTGTACTATTTAATCTGCTTAAACTAACATCCCCTAAATTGTTACTCCCAGAGCCAGTTGCACCAATACCGTCAAATTCTATAGGGGATAATTGTAAAGAAGAGCCTGTTGAACTTGTAGAAAACGAGTTTTTGTAATCAAACGTGTCCATAACACGCGTTACTACTACCAAAAGTTATAAAAAATAGTAAATTATACTTCAGAAACACGAGGCAAAGCGTTCTGAAAACTAGATCGATGAAATAATAAGAAAAATAATGGATTTTAAGTAAACTTTTTGCACCTTTTATCAATAATATTATAATTTATGAAATTTAATTTCTAGCGAAGCGCGTTGAAATGAGAAATTAAATATGTCATAGAAACTGTTGGTATAGCAATGTGACTTATTGCTATGACATCACGTTATATAGCAACGCAACAAATTGTACAATTCTAGTCATTATAGATTGAGAAAAATATACACCGTAATATTATTGTATGGATTTCAATATACATAGTTTACTGGCTTTTGGTATTGTTCTAATGGTTTATATATACATAGCAGTAAAATATTGTACTACATAGCAATGTAGATTTCTATCGGATTTCTATTGGGCGTAGTATGGTATTTATGAGTAGGAAAGAATATATTACAAATAAAAAAACTCTATCGCAGAACACTTTAGTAGGAAATTCATTATTATACAAAATAGAAAAATAGTAGTATTCATAGAATAGTAGACGTCGTAGACATTGTAAACAAGTTAGTATTCTAATTATCGACCAAATGATTTTTCAACTCCAAAAGTCTTTGTGCCGCTTTCTCCAAATAGTCATTCTCCTTACAAATGGCAAAACGCAGATAAGAAGAAGCCAGATGGGCATGTTCAGGGGTGTAAAACTCTGTAGGAGGGATAGCAACTACACCAATTTCTCTAATTAACCAATAGGCCTTTTTAAAATCCATTTCTCTATTTTTGATATCAACGGGAAATTCATAGTCCGTTGGAATTTTAACATTTGAAAAATCAACCAAAATAAAATAACCTCCTTGTGGAATAATATAAGTCATTTTTAACTTATCAAATACATTTGTAAGTATTTTAATTTTTTCTTGATAAGAATTTCTTTGATCTTGAAAATATGTGTTATCCTCTTTATTCACAATTTCAAATGATTTCCCAATCGCTGCTTGTAAAGGTGTGTTTGCAGCAAATACGATTCTCGTATTTGCTCTAGCAACATATTCAACTAATTCTTTATCACCAATTATCCATCCAATTCTCCAACCAGTGGCTGCAAAAGTTTTTCCACCTGATCCTACTGTTAAAGTTAATTTTGCGATTTCTGGTGATAGGGTTGCTATTCTAGTGAATGGTGAATAATATAAGGAATCATAAACTTCATCTGAAAGTATAATAATATTGTGTTTAATTGCAATATCTGCTAATTTTTTACATTCTTCGTAAGATAATATTTTCCCCACAGGATTATGCGGAGTATTTATTACAATCATTTTAGTATTTTTATTTATTGCTTTTTCTAATTCTTCAAAATTAATAGTCCATAAACTAGCTGAATATCCCTTCTGAGATTTATTAAGAATTTCATTATTAACAGTTGTTTTAGATGGAGGATGTAAAGGAACATAAACTACTTTCCCACCAGGCATCTCTATATTCGAAATGTACTGATCGAAAAATGGTTCAAAAACTATAACCTCATCACCATGAGTAATAAAAGCGAAAAAAGCAGAAAGCATAGCTTCATTTGCACCAGCAGTAATTACAATATCAGTATTTGGATTAAGTTTTTTATTAAAAAATTTTGAATATACAGTACAAATCGATTCTCTAGTTGATAATAATCCTCTTGTTGGTGCATATTGATTAAGTAATGGTAAATCTAAAGCTTCTTTTGCTGCTTTTATAGCAAATTTTGGTGGTGAATAAGAAAAGAATCCTTGACCGAGGTTTATTATAGGTTTTTTCAGTGTTTTTTCTGCTGATTCCGCCGCTTCATTAATAATAGACCAAACATCTTTTTTAGCTCCTCTTACAAAAGGTGAAGGTGGCATATTTTTTTGAAGTTAACTCAATTGTTTATTTTAAATGATAATTTGTTCAGGTTTAGAATATTCTATAAAAATTATATTATAATTTGATTAAAATTTCAATTCCAATTTCAATTTTCATTAAAATCTTGGAATTGCAAATATCTTCTTATCCAAAGTGAACCTGAAATGACGTGATAGTTGTTATAGATACGTAGGTTTAAATTTAAAACCAGACAATACTACAATAAAAAGACTATTTTATTATACTATGGTGGATATTTTAATTTTTCAATTAAATCCATCCTTATATAAGAGTGATTATAATAAGAGTGATTATAAAATCAGATTTTAAATATTTTTAAAAGACTATAAAAGTAATTAAAAAGTTTAAAGTTATAGAAAGATGTTTATAATCAATTTTATGTACAATAACAAACTATACTTGTGATTCGTATTACGACGTATAAATATAAAATATTGTGGGGAATAAACACCAATAATAAGAAGCTGTAAATAATTAAATTTGAGTTATCTTCATAGTGTAATGTAGATATGAATAGATATTAATTAAAACTGTATATAGAAGAAAATTGTGATAGAATACTGTTAAATTTTAAATAACTTGGAAAAGGTAAACTGTAAAAAATAAAATACGTAAATCGATTAATCATGCCAAGGACGGAAATCGCTAACTGTGTTAAAAATGAGATATAATATGCAATAGTGTGTGAATATATAAAACAATGTAGTACTATATACTAACGTATACTGTATTTTACACTGTATGTTGTAACAATATAATCCTATAAACTATAACAAACCCAAACACCTGTGTACTATAGATACTATATTTTCCACTATATATTGAAGATAAGCTATAATTCTATACATACACTAATCATATAATATTAACATTGAACTATATTCGCTAATCTATATACGCTATAAAATAATGTTATACACTTTAAATAGTATAGTGTATAACCTATAACTCTGTATTTACTATACAAACATAAATTATAATATT
>JAKTQT010000190.1:24405-34795 GCA_030579355.1 Botryozyma nematodophila | reverse complement strand
AAAAACAAAATTTGATACTGGTAATAAGGTCAAAAAAGAAATTATTAACTCAAATTCAAATTTAATGACATCAGAAGACTCCTTTAATGAACTGTTAAAACCAATTTACAAAGGTAAAAAGATTACAGATAAAATTGACACAGCTAAAGATAAATGGGAATTGTTACCTGCCTTTTTAAAAGTTAAAGGTTTAGTAAAACAACATCTTGATTCCTATAATTATTTCGTGGAACATGATTTAAAAAAAATTATAAAAGCAAATGAAAAAGTTTTATCAGATGTTGATCCAGAATTTTATTTAAAATATTTAGATATAAGAGTTGGATTCCCAACCAGAAAAGATGCTAATGCTTTCTCATCTGATATTACTCCTCATGAATGTAGATTAAGAGATTTAACCTATGCTGCTCCTATTTATGTTGATGTCGAATATACAAGAGGTAAAAAAGTTATGATACATAGAAACTTGGAAATTGGAAGAATGCCTGTAATGCTTAGAAGCTCTAAATGTATTCTTAAAGATAAAAACGAATTAGAAATGGCTGATCTTCAAGAATGTCCTTTAGATCCTGGTGGTTATTTTATCGTAAATGGTACTGAAAAAGTAATTTTAGTACAAGAACAGTTGTCAAAAAATCGTATTATTGTTGAAGCCGAAGAGAAAAAAAGTATTTATCAAGCTTCCGTTACTTCCTCTTCTCATGAAAGAAGATCAAAAACTTATGTTCTTACTAAACAAAATTCTGGTACAAGTTTATTTGTAAAACATAATTCGATTGCAGAAGATATTCCTATTGTGATTGTTTTAAAAGCTTCTGGTGTTGGCTCAGATCAAGAAATTATTGAACTTGTATGTGGTGATGATCCAACTTATCAAGATTTATTCGCTGTAAATTTTGAAGATGCTGCAAAAGTTCAAGTTTATACACAACAACAAGCTTTAGAATATATTGGTGCTAGAGTTAAAACTGCAAGAAGACCAATGGGTCCTAAATACACGAGTGCACAAGAAGGTATAGAAGCAATTGCAAATCTTTTAATTGGTCATATCTCTGTTAAAGATTTAAATTTTAGAGAAAAAGCCGTCTATATTGCTACAATGGCTCGAAGAGTTATAATGTGTATTAATAATCCAAAACTTGTTGATGACAGAGATTATGTTGGAAACAAACGTTTAGAATTAGCTGGTCAATTGCTTGCTTTATTATTTGAAGATTTGTTTAAAAAATTCAACTCAGATTTTAAATCAAATATTGATAAAATTCTTCGTAAACCAAACCGAACAAGTGAATTCGATGCTCTTTTAAATATTACTATCCATTCAAATAATATATCTATAGGTATGAATCGTGCAATTTCCACTGGCAATTGGTCTTTGAAACGGTTTAAAATGGAACGTGCTGGTGTTACTCACGTTCTTTCTCGATTAAGTTTTATATCTGCTCTTGGAATGATGACCCGTATTTCTTCTCAATTTGAAAAATCTCGGAAAGTTAGTGGTCCAAGAGCTCTTCAACCATCACAATTTGGTGTCTTATGTCCGTCTGATACTCCAGAAGGTGAAGCTTGTGGTCTTGTAAAAAATCTTGCTCTCATGACTCACATTACTACCGATGATGAAGATGATGCTATAAAGGAACTTATTTATATGTTTGGAGCAGAATCAATAGAGATGTTGTCTGGTATTGAGCTTTACGCTGATAATTCATTTACAATATTTCTAAATGGTACCATGGTTGCTGTAACTCAATATGCAACTAGATTTGTCACATACTTTCGTAAATTACGACGAACTGGTAAAATTCCAGGGTTTATTTCAATTTATATTAATCGTGAGCAACATTCTATTCAAATTGCTACCGATGGTGGTAGAGTATGTCGCCCACTTATTATTGTTGATCGCTCTACTCGAGAACCAAGGGTTAAAGCACATCATATTGGATTACTACGCGAAGGAATCATGTCTTTTGATGATTTTATTAAAGAAGGTTTAATTGAATATTTAGATGTCAATGAAGAAAACGATGCAAATATTGCTCTTTATGAAAAGGATATTAAGTCATATACTACTCATTTGGAAATTGAACCATTTACAATACTAGGAGCTGTTGCTGGTCTTATTCCATATCCTCATCACAATCAATCCCCAAGAAACACTTATCAATGTGCTATGGGTAAGCAGGCTATAGGGGCAATTGCGTACAATCAACTTTTACGTATCGATACTCTTTTATATTTGTTAGTTTATCCACAACAACCTATGGTGAAATCAAAAACTATTGATTTGATAAAATATGACAAACTTCCGGCAGGAAACAACGCAACTGTAGCTGTTATGTCTTATTCTGGTTATGATATTGAGGACGCTCTTGTATTAAATAAATCTTCTATTGATAGAGGATTCGGTCGATGCCAGACTTTCCGTAAAAATACAGTTGTTTTAAAAAGATACCCAAACGGTGCATCAGATCGACTTGGAGGTATAGGTGTTGATAAAGTAGGGGTTCCAATTTTCCAACACTCTATATTAGAACCTGATGGACTACCAGGTGTTGGAGAAACTGTTCAGCCTGGTATGGTATTTGTAAATAAGCAAATACCACTCAATACAGGTGAAAACGCACTTTCCAATAATGACAATTCTTTTTCAAATGAATTTAAGGAGACTCCAATGACATACAAAACTCCGGTTCCAAGTATTGTTGATAAGGTTATGCTTTCTTCTTCTGATTCTGATCAACCACTTATTAAAGTATTATTAAGGCAAACAAGAAGACCAGAACTTGGAGATAAGTTTTCTTCTCGTCACGGTCAAAAAGGTGTATGCGGTATTATTGTACAACAGGAAGATATGCCATTTAATGACCAAGGTATATGTCCTGATATTATTATGAATCCTCATGGTTTCCCATCTCGTATGACAGTTGGGAAGATGATTGAGTTAATTTCAGGGAAAGCAGGTGTGCTTGATGGATCGTTGCAATATGGTACAGCTTTTGGAGGATCTAAATTAGAAGATATGACAAAAATTTTAATTTCTCATGGATTCTCTTACTCTGGTAAAGACATGTTAACACCTGGTGTTACTGGTGAGCCGCTTTCAGTTTACATATTTTTTGGACCAATTTATTATCAAAAACTCAAGCATATGGTCATGGATAAAATGCATGCTAGATCACGAGGACCGCGAGCAGTACTTACAAGACAGCCTACAGAAGGTAGGTCTAGAGATGGTGGATTACGTTTAGGTGAGATGGAGCGTGATTGTCTTATTGCCTATGGAGCATCTCAGTTATTAATAGAAAGACTTATGTTATCCTCAGACGCTTTTGAGGTGGATATTTGTTCAGATTGTGGTTTGATGGGATATGGAGGTTGGTGTACCACATGTCAATCAAATAAGAATGTTGTTAAAATGACTATTCCTTATGCGGCTAAACTTTTGTTTCAGGAACTTTTGAGTATGAATATTGCTCCAAGACTAACTTTAGGAGAAGCTTTTTGATTTTAATGTATATATTAATAAAAGTTTTTTGTTTTGTTTTATTTTATTTTATTTTATTTATTTATTTAATGATTTTACTTGCTTTGTATTTTTGACTGTATGTTTGGTTGTATTTTGGATTATGGTTTTCTTTCATGTATTTTTTTTTTTGTTTTTTTATTATTAATAATATGATATTTTTGTTTTATGTTATGTTGCGGTTACGCGAAACAAAAAAGAATATACTATAGTTTTTATTTTTTTTTTTTACCACTAATGAAAACAGATAAGTTTAGAGTAACCGGGATGAATATGTATAAAATGAAAGTCACTATTTGGATATATATATAAACAAATTCACGGAAAAAATGGGACCTTGTAGCATGCTTAATTGCCATTCTTTTAATTTTTTCAAATTTTATTATTTTAGGGTTTTAATAAATTACTTCGGAAATTATTATCAATGTTAAAGACAAAAAAAATTTTTAGTCATTATTATTTTCTACAATTTACCAAAGTTTTCTACTACTTAGTTTATGGAAGTCATCTTCTTGCATTTTTCTAAAAAATGAATTAAGTAGCAGAATGGTATTGTTTTAAACCATTTAAATATTTGTTATTTATTTCCTCTATTACTTGCCAGTTGTTTAAACTGAATATACATTTAAGAAGGAATCTAGAAATTAAATTGAATTTAAGAATGGTACCGAATTGTCTTTGGATTGGATATAGTTTAGGTAAGAATCGATTTTTTTTTCTTTATACATTTATTCTTCCACATTTATTTACACGTTTAATAATGCATTTATCTTTATGTGTATTAATGTTTATATACGCATCTGGATATCCATGCTTTTGCCTATATAAAAATACATATACATATATATATTTATACATTTATGCGTGTATGTATTTGCTTTTTTTTTCTTCTGTTTGTTTGTTTGTTTATTTATTTTTCCATGCTTACTTTTGGCATTTAGGTACTAACAATGGCCCAAGATAAAAAGATGTGCTTACAATTTTTTTCTTTTTTTTTCTCTTTTTTTCCTTCTTCACCAACTTTTTGCCCAATCAATTTTATTGTTTATTCAGGTTTATTATTGCATAATCCTTTTGCCTCTTAGTTTATTTTAAAGGTAGTTTTGTGTTTCTAGTTCTTTGCATTCATTTTTTTTTTTAAGAATTAGTTAATGGGTGTGCAAAGAATCTTTTAATAGTTTTATTCGAGTCTTTTCTGAAGACGTTTAACTTCGAATTTCTTCTTTTGGTTAAGCTTCATTTTTGGTGATAAATTTGACAATATTTCAATAAAAAGATAAGCAAATAATATAACAAATTATAATAAAAAAAACAAAAAAGCAAACAAAAAAACTAAAAAAAAAATTAAAAGTGAAGAAAAATATTTCTTAAAACAAATATTTCCAGATAAAAAAAAAAATTAGAACATCAAAAATAAAAATCAAATAACATAAAGAAAAAGAAGAAGAGAGAATAAAATGGGTAATATTGGTGTTGATGATAAACACGCTAAGGAGCGTGAAGATGAGTTTTCTGGGGACTTACTAGCTCCTATTTCTATTTCACCGCCAAATTTTTCTATCTTCCAACAAACTACTAATCCCTATCCTCCAACTGGATATACTGCCTATGGAAAACCCATTCAAACAAATAAGTTTTATGGAAACATTTTAACTGGCTCACAAACAGGTTCCATATGGACATACCCTTATGAAGTGCACTGGAATAAACTTAAGAACTTCCATGGTCTTTCAGTTAATATAGCTGATGAAACAAATAATATTTCTGGAAATTTGGCGTCAAACGATGCGACAAGTAAAAAAGTCATGAAATTTTATTCGATTGATACTCATATATCACGCATTATTTTATCTGCAAAAGAATTTAATGAAGAAACTAGACTTACACTAGACTCAATTGATCAATTTTCTATAAATACCTCTTTTTCTATTGGAGAAACTTTATCTCGTAAAACGATGTGGGCTTCTCTTGTGCAAGGAATCGTCTTTGTGACAGTGAAATATTTCAATTTAACTCCAGAATTTAAATCAGAGGTTGGATTTAAATCAATTTCCGCTGTTGTTGGTAAAAGGGTTGGAATTCTTAAATATAGAATAAGACTATTAGATGACACTGAATGGCTTTTATATATTACTCTTCCGCCAAGTCAAAAGTTTTCCTTAGATACTGTGGATGTTAATACTATAAGAACATCTTATGAAACCTATGGTTTAATTGCTCAAATTGCTGCCTACGTTCCTGGGTGTGATGATGTTTATGATATCGCAGCAGGAAATTTTCCTGTATCTGCTTCCCTTGATATTTCAACTGCACCTAAAGGGGATGCTTCATATTCGATTAAATATCAAATGAGTATTACTCAACAACTTCCTAGCAAACTATTATTATTTGCTCTTCCACATCATGTACATTCCTTTGACAGTTCTATGGAAGAGGAAAGAACAACTCTCATTCTTAATAGTCCTAGCAAGGGTAAAATGACTGGTTATTTGACTCGAGAATTTAAATTTAAAGAAACAATTTTCACAGATCTCCAATTTTTACCGATTAAGAAAGATCTTAAAGATCCTTTTCCTGATCAGGTTTTAGTTAAAATTCATTTAGTTGTTAACTCTGAGATGGAAAATCCTTCTTTGTCATTTCCTACCGGAAATTTAACTGAAGATGGTAGAATAATGTTTAAGTATGCAACATTGGCTTTAATCAGCAAAGATATCCTGCAGGACAGATCTTTTTCCGAGATATTCACTAGCAAACTTAAGAAAATGTTTAAAGCTTTTAATGATGCTAAGAATAAAAACAAAGGTTACACCTTATTTTATGATGTTATATTTAGAGGAGTCTTAATAAAATATGGAGTAGATAAATTAGATGATGATGACTCAGGAACAAATAAGGAAAGTGTCACGTATTCATTTCTCAGTAGAGATTATGGCTATCTAATTTACTCAGCTGCAGTATTAGCTTATGTTGATAAGGCTCTTGGTGGTAAATGGCTCGCCGAAAACAAAGAATGGATTAATATATTGGTTAGGAATGTCGTTGGATCGACTTCATCTGATGCATGGTTTCCTGTATTTCGAATTTTTGATTGGTATCACGGCCATAGTTGGGATAATGGAATTGAAGAAAATCAATATGGTAAAATGCTATCTTCTCCTTCTGAAGATATTAACTTATTATATGCTTTAAAGCTTTGGGGTAGAGTTACTGGAGATATGCCGCTTGAATTACGTTCTGGTTTGATGTTAGCTGTTCTTAAAAGATCTTTAAATGAGTATATATTTTTAAAGGATAAAAACTTTAACCATCCATTAGAATTTGTTAAAAATAATAGAGTTGGCACACTATATGAATCAAAAGTTGATTTAAATACCAACTTTGGCACTAAAATAGAACAAGTTATTGGGAATGGTGTATTGCCACTTTCTCCTGCTTTACAATATTTTAGGGATGACGAATATATTTCTACGGTATGGGATAAGCATTTAAAGTATGCAAAGCATAATTTACGTAAAGTGAATTCTGGATGGAAAAGTCTTTTAATTGCTGATAGATCTAGTATTGGAGTACGAGAAGCAAAAGAGTCTTGGTTATTTTTTAGTCAAGCAGCCTTTAAACCTGCGTGGTTAAGTTCATCTCTTAGTCGTGCATGGGCATTATCTTATTCTGCAGGAAACGGAGCTATTTCCAATTGATTTATTGTAATAATGAGATGGTACGATATTAGAACGAAACAAAATAAAGAAATAAAAAGCTGGAAAAAAGTGTGTTTATGGATTATAGTTTCTCCTACTTTTTTTCTTCAATATTTGAATTTTTATCTCATTTTTTCTTTTTTTTACTTTTTGTTTTAAGTTTAATTTTTTTATAATTTGGTAATTGAGTATTTGGTGTACCCTAAAAATACTAACCAAGATGTTTTATAGAAAACTAAGGCATCTGATTGACAAAATTAATAAAGTTAAAAGTTTTTTTTAATAATTGTAGTTGATTTTTTTAATATGTAATTAATTTAAAAGCTTATAAACTCTACACACAATCCTGGAAATAAAAATATTCATTGGATATTCTTACTAAATATTAATTTTATTTACAAGCTACGTATGATAACAAAAAATCCTAAACCAGTGTTTTCCAAAACCAGTACGCTGCAAATTCATACACGATCGTTTCTGAAGGCTCGCTTCTAGGGTATAATAAATTATTTAATCTATACAGGGTAACTTTCCTACTTTATTGTGGTTGCTATAGTAGAAAAAGAAAATTAAAATAAGTTTAACTATTTGTTAGCAGTAATTCTTTTTCTTTTTTATAGTAAAAACAATAAAAGAAAAGCAAGAAATAGCAAGACTTGGAAAATAATTTCTAATGAAAAAGAATTAGAAATTTGCTAGTAGCATTAGATTTAAATTTTTTTTGGTAGTATTGATTATAAACACAGTGAATATAGTATACTAGGCTGACAATCGAATAGTATACCATAGCATAATAAGGTTTTTGTACTTTGCAACTGGATTAATAAGAAATCTTAGGTGGTTGATTATATAATCTTCTGGTGGTTGTTACATAATCATTCGACGAATATTATATAATCATGGGAGAAAAATCTATGAAGAGCAAAAATGCGAAACGACGGGAACGAAAGAAACAGCTAAAAAAGAGTAACGGAAAGAAGATAATAATAATAATAATAATAATAATAATAATAATAATAATAATAATAATAATAATAATAATAATAATAATAATAATAATAATAATAATAATAATAATAATAATAATAATAATAATAATAATAATAATAATAATAATAATAATAATAATAATAATAATACTAATAGCAATAATAATAGCAACCATAATGATATCCAAGGACCAGGAAGAAAATTAGATAAATTATTGGAGCAAAATACTAGCAAAAATTATTATGACGATGAAGAAGGGAATGGAGAAAATGCTAACAATAATAATGGATATGATGGAATAGATATAAATTTTTTCGGCAATGATAATGAATTAGGTGATAGTTTAAGTAAAGAATTTGCGGGAATTTTTTCTAAATTTAATGTTCCTAATGATAGTGAAGAAGATAGTGGTGATTCTTTAAAGGATCCAAATAAAATTGGGCAAGTTTTTTATTCTGATGATGAGGATGAGACAGATGAAAAGGATTTAACTATTGAAAATATGAGAAATAATAAGAATATTAATGGGAAGAGTAAGGGTATAAATGATGAAAGTAGTAATAACACCAATACCAATAATGACAGTTTAGATAAAGACTCTGATGAAAATTCAAGGAAATCTCGTAAAAAATTAAATAAAATACCGATTGCAGTTTTAAAATCAATTACACGTCATCCTGAGTTGATAGAATGGTATGATGCAGATTCACCTTCACCAGTTCTTTCAGTTTTAATTAAAACTTCCCATAATGTTGTTCCCATCCCATCTCATTGGACACAAAAAAGAGAATATTTATCAACAAAAAGGGGTATAGAAAAACCACCATTAGAGCTCCCAAAGCATATTCGAGATACTGGTATTATGGAAATGCGACCAACAGGTAATGAAGCAGAATATCAAACATTAAAACAGAAAACAAGAGAAACGGTGCAACCGAAAATGGGAAAATTAGATGTTGACTACGGGAAATTATATTCGGCATTTTTCAGATTTCAAGAGAAACCATTATTAACTACTTATGGAGAATTATATTTTGAAGGAAAAGAAAAGGATCTTGATGTCAGTGCTTTCCGCCCAGGTATTATTTCTTCCCGTCTTCGTGAAGCACTTGGAATGCCACCTCTTTCATCGTCTTCAACCCCAGTTCCATTTCCCTGGCTATTTAATATGCAAAAATTTGGACCACCACCATCATATCAAGGTTTAAAAATCCCTGGTTTGAATGCACCAATTCCTCCAAATGCGCAATGGGGATTTCATCAAGGTGGCTTTGGTAGACCACCAACAGATGAATATGATCGACCTCTATATGGTGATGTGTTTGGTGTAATGGGTGATACATCAGATCAAAACAATTATTTAACAGATATCCCACAAAAGGAACACTGGGGTGTAATGGAGCAACCAGAATATGACTCTGAAGATGAATCTGAAGCAGAATCTGAAGTGGAGTCTGAATCTGGATCAGAAGAAAAGGATAATAATGAATATGAAAGTCGAAATAATAATTCAAGAATTGATAGAGATGTTTCACCTTCTGAAATACCGCAAGATATCCCATCAGATAGAGATTATTTGAATGAAAATATAAAGCGAGAGGAAAGATTGGAAATTGAATTAAATGCAGCAAATGAAGAATATAGTGAAGATAAGGACATGCTTATTCCTAAAACAATTGAGCTTCGAAAACAACCTCAACAACAAGATCAAAAGCAACAAAATCCTTTATATCATATTATCCCACAAGAGAAAAGTTCAATAACTGGATTTTTAGGTTCTGAAATTAAATATCAGTTACCTAACAGCACACAAGCATCAAATGATAAGGAATCATTATCTAAAAATAAGATTGAAAGTCTACCAGTTATTGGAGATGAAAAAGCAGAGGAGAGATTACAAAAAAATAAAAGGAAAGAAATAGATTCAGTTGAATTATCTATTGATCCAGAAAATTTACCGGAAGACAAGGAGGCAAAGAAGAGATTTCTTGAACAAACATATAATCGTGGTGTTGCAGAAAATGCTAGTTCTTCTACGGGTAATAATTTTTCACATAATCATGAGGATATGACTGATATAATTGCGGAGGAAACTAAAAAACGTGCAAAACGTGAGGAGGAGCAAAGAAAGAAGAAGTCTAAAACGAAATCCAAGTTTAAGTTTTAGTTTTTTTTTTTT
>JAKTQT010000190.1:945-24385 GCA_030579355.1 Botryozyma nematodophila | reverse complement strand
TTTTTTTTTTTTGAAAAAAAAAAACTTTTTTTTCTGTGTTGTATACTATATTTATAGTTTGTTTAATAATGTTTGTGCTTATTTGTTTATGTTATTACTAATGACTATTTATTTACAAATTAATAATTTAATAATAATAAAATTTACAAATACATAACTATTGCTTTTTTTTATCTTGCTCAATTGAGGCATTTTCAGATTCTAATGCAGCCCTTCTCTTTACCTCTTCAGCTTTATTTGCCATTTTTGGAAGTAAATAAGTACTTAAAGCAACAATGAAAATCATCCATACCATTGGCATTTTCATTAATCTTTTAAAATCAACTTTTTTATTGTTTATATACATATGACAAACTCTGCAATCATTTGCATATAATTCTATAGGATAAGCTAATCTTTCAGCAGGTGAATTAACTGGTCTATCAATCCATACAGGACCATAAACTTCTATTGAACCTGAATCATTTTCTTCTAAAGTTGATACTCTTATATCAAGAGGTAAAAATGAATAATTAATTGATTGAACATGTAAAATATAATTTCCTTCAGTTACATTTTTAAAAACAAATGGTGCTTCCTCTTGTATTTCAGTTTCTATAGTATTTTCTTCAGAATCAATTTCATTATTATCATTTTCAATTTTTTTACTATTAATAATTTCACTATTATTAACTTTTCTAGAAATAAATGTAGTATAAATATTATCTTCTGATTCTAAGATTAATTTTGTAGAATATGGTAAATTTGCTAAATTTGGTAAAAAAACATTAGTTTTTATACTTCCGCGTAGAGTAAAAGAATGCCCTAAAGTACCGAATAGAAATAAAGTGTTTAAAAGTAGTAAATTAATATGCATTTTATTTTATTTTTACTTGTTTTTTAATTATTTGTTTATTTGTTTGTATACTTCCTTGTTTATATACTTTGGTATTAAATAAATCTACAATTTGGTTATTCTCTATGAGAAGAAATGTGTTTATTACCCTGATTCATGAAGATGTTAAAGGACATTATGGTTGAATTGGGTTCCAGTATGGTTTTATTACTAGATGATTGTGTTAATTTATATAGAATAGTGTTTATTTTATTTATACTATCATAAGTATTTATGTATTATGTATTTTGTTTATTTTGTTGAAGTTTTTTTTTAATTAGATGAAATGTATATTATTTGATAGTGTGTAATAGTTGTTTATTTAGGAGTTTGTACTATATACTAGATACTATAATAAAGGTGTTTGTATAGCATGCATTGTGTTTTATCAGTTGAAGGTATTTTATATTGTATGTAGATAGTATGAATATTTATTTTATTGTTTATATTATTGTATTTATATTATTTATATTATTTTATTGTATATACTATAAGCATTTGTACAGTATATGTATTATATTGAAATATATTTTATATTTTATATTTTATATTTTATATTTTATATTTTATATTTTATATTTTATATTTTATATTTTATATTTTATGCTAGACAATATGCATGTTATTTATATTTGTATAATATAATAATTATTTTTTAAAGTACATTTTATATTGTTATTAGGTAGTATGTATTATATTTATTTTGTATGTGTTTTCATTTTATGCTAGCTGTAATAAATTTATTACATTTTTTATATCTATTAAATATATTTTATTATAGAGTACTTTATGTCTCTGTACAGGATATTGCACTTTAACTGTATACATATTGTATACCTATATAGTATAGTATTCGTGTTGTATACCTATATAATATAACATTCGTGTTGTATATTATACTATACAATAGTGCCAGCTATCATATACCCTGTGTACCTTGTCACTTTAATAATGAAACAGTAAAATCGAGTTTAAAAATAAACCACTTTGATTTATATGTGAATTCAACTAATAGGATCACCTCTTGCAATATTTGTATTTTGTAATATTTTAAATCAATATAAATATAATAAAATAACAACAGTATTGCTTTAATCTATATTGCAAGACATTATCACAACTCTTTAAAAAATAAACTTTGTAACATTCACAACTCGTTTGCAACATCATATTTGAACATCTAATATTCTAAATTTTTTAATTTATCTATTTAATCTTTATTTGCAACCTAGCTACACTCTAATTTCATAATTAAATACCTTTCAATGAGATAAAATAGGTTCCAGACAAATATGTAACATAAATAAATCAATCTGTTTTTTTATTTTGAAATTAAAAAAAAAAAAAAAAAATTTTTACTATAAATATTTGGACTCTTCCTCTCAAAAAAATTTATTCTTTACCATCTCTTAACAATTTCTTGTATTTAAAAATTCTTTGTGTTTAACAATTTCTTGTGTTTCTTATCTCTTTTAAATTATCAAAATGGTTTCAATTAATTTTCTCATTGCTACTGTAGCCTCTATTGCTGCCATCGCTAATGCATCATGCATGCTAGCTGCCAAAACTCCTTTTTTGAAAGATGATCCTGAACCATCTTATATTTGTATTGGTCCTGATCGCAAACTTCGTACAGATTGTGATGAGCCCACCAAGATTAGAATGGGTTGGGCACAAATTTCTGTTGCTGATACCAACAAAATGATCTTTGTTCAACCACAAGAGAATTATGTTTTCGCAAAAGCATGGACTGAAGATTTCGCTAGAGGTAATGTTGTAGGCTTTAGTGCTATTGACGAGTCTAATGCTCTACTTTTCAACAGAAAACAAGCTTATACTGATGCAAATAATACTCTTTACTATTTGGAGGCAAAAGACTCTAAAGGTTACAACCCTATTTACGTCTTTATTGATAAGAATTGTGAGGAAAAATATACAATGGTTAATTAGTTATTTACGCTACTATAAATTCTTGCTTGTTTAAATGAATTATATAATAAATAAATGAAACTTTAACCTTTCTTTTTATAAAATGTTCTTAAATTCTTGCTCTTTTACTAAAAATAAATCTTAAATACATACTTTATCATATTCGAATTAAAATTTGCTTAATAATAGCTTTTTTTGATCTCATAGAAAACATTTGATCGACAATTGTTATGAAATAGATATTAGTGACAAACTCTAGTCTATTTTTATAATTCTAGTCGGGTTTTTTTTTGTATTAAAAATTATTATTATTAGTTAGTAGATAAAATATTATTTTTTGCTATTTATTAGTATATTATAAGATTCTCCTAAAGTTTATACATTTACCGTTTTTTAAATAATATGTGTGTTATAGCATATTTTTAATAGTTATATATAGGATTAGGGTTCCATTATCATGAAATTTAATTTTGGAAGATATGACTGTCGTAATTAAATATAAAATGAATAAATAAAGATCTTGTCGCGATATGTTTCATTTTCAGTTTAATTAATGTAAATGTTGCCTTAAACGGTTTAATCTTACCGAAACTTTTAAGATGAACTTGTGCTTATTTGTAGAGATCATTTTTCATTTTAGATTATTAGTTCCCGCTGATTTAGTTATTTAATATATAATAAAAATTTTAGAAGAAAAGACTATATATATAGACAATTTCACTAATGTAATATTTTGGGATCATTTTCTTTAATTGAAGATGAATATTTTTGCTCAATTGCTAGCCTCACAGTCCTTTGCTCCATATGGATCAGCTATTTCATCTAAAGATCAGCCAGTATGTATAAAATTATCTGGAGCAAATGATGGTTCTGCTGTCAAATTGTACAAATTTTCGCCTTTAGTAAATAAATATACTAATGCACCAAGTAAAAAACCATCTACTGCAAAACGGAATCTTTTTAAATGTTCTCCTCCTAAGAGTTTAAAATTGGAGGGAAATAATTATTTAACGTACAATGCTCCTGTATTAGAACGTCATCTATTTTCCGCATAAACTTTTATTTTTAGTCATGTTTTATTTTTCAGATGTTATTTTAATTATTTGTATCATAATATTTTCTCTAAGACTTTTCTATTTCACGCCCAATATTTATTTTGTCGTAGAAATTCTTCCACAAGACTCAAAAACACGATTAAATAATGAAAAATCATTGCTTCCATCTTCCCAAATAGCCTGACTTTGTTAGAGAAAACAATAGAGCATATGAAAATACAACAAAGTTAAGTTTCTTCTATTCAATTGCATTTTTATAAACACCTTGCTCAGATGTTAAACAGTCAATAATGATTCTATACTTTTAATCAATATTTGGGAGTTTGTTGATTTATTTAACTTGTATTTGCTAAATTTAGTTTATTTAAGTTGCCTCATCTTATTCTGTACATTTCTTTTTGTCTAATTCTTTTACATCCTTTATTAATTGATTCTATAAATCATTTTTATTTTATTCCATTATCGAACTGTAAAGATTTGAAGCTTTTTGGAATAATTTTTCTAAAATCTAGCAAACAATATCATGTACAATATCCTGTATCTTTTATATTTATCAAATACTTTACACTCCAAATATACATATATAGGAGCACTTAATGTATAAATAATTTCTATTCGTTTATCAAATATTGAAATTAAAGATCCAAAAAATCCAAAATACATAAACGAAAAATTAATAAATAAACAATAGGATAAACAAATAAAGTAACACAACTATGCTCGTTTAATTCATAAAATAAAACTCTAAAATACGTTTGAACATTCATATCATATATCTCAACTACTCTTGAGAAGACTTGATATATATCTGAGCAATTATAGTAGGATGTTGAAGAGGAGGTGGTGCGACAGGAACAGCTTCGGATAATTTTTGTAAACATTTTTTGACGGTTTTGGAATCAATATCTTGTCGTGCAGAAAGTACATCCTTTACATATGTTAATGGTGTATCCGGAAAATCATTTAAAAACGCAGAATACACAGCGATTAGTTCTGATGGATTATTTATATCAATATCGATAGCAAGGAGTTCTAAAGTATGTTCGATAGCAGCAAATAATGACTGTACGTATTCTTCTGGTGCTAGTGAAGAAAATAAATCATAAAAAACAGCAGTGTCAGCTTTTATATGATCAATGCAAATTGGTGCAGGCTTCATAACTACTCCAAATGAGGCATTAAATTTGAAAGATCCAAGATAGACAACAAGTGTAAGTTCAATTATATGGTCGACAAATAAATCCCAAATATCAGGAGAAATTTGATCTTTTAAATCGGATACATAATCTTCAATAGTTTCTATTACCGCTTTAGCCGGACTTATTCCAGTTTTATACCATTTTTGTGTGAAAAACGTAGAGAGGGATGGAGCAGCATCAGATAATATTGATTTTGCTAATTCTCGTAAACACTTATGACCTAAAGCGGCGTATCCATCTATTACAGATTCTAACGCGGCAGTTATTTGTGGACGATATTTTCTTGATACTATAGGAGCTAAACGTCCCAGAATAGCTTCTGTATAATCAGCTGCTCGTATTTGGTCATTAGCCAATGCTACTATATACTCAGCTAAACCCGGAGGTGGATTTGAGTTTGAAGAAAGATCTGGGGACTTAAAAGCTAAATTTGAAGATGAAGCAGCTGTAGAGGTAAAAGAAGCATTTGGGTCTGAAAGTGGAATATTTATTCCTTTACTATCAGTTGCTATCTTTTTGTTATTTTCTGAAATCATAAGGTGTTCCCATTGTCTTTGTCTGTCTAGTAATGCACCAGCACATGAATCGACTACACGTGCTAAAACTCTAGCTTGTCCAGATTGTTCAGCAAGATCGAATTGTTGAGATATCATAACAAATAAGGTTTGAGTTCCAGGTAAACCATATCTACCATCTTCAGTTTCAGTAGAAGGAGGATCAGTACGGGCTAAGAAAGCTTCATGCTCAGATTTAGAAAGATTTGCCATCCATTCCAACATTTTTGATATAATCAAATCCATATAATCATTTAATAAATTGTTTCCATTATTATCTAATAATGGAGGCTGCATTGCTTGATCTATTGCTTCTATATTTAAATCTTTTACGGGTACAGAAGAATATTCTTTGATTGCATTAAGCATTGCAGGATTATATTCTTTCACAAAAGCAGTTATTTGTAAAATTGTATGAGCATCTGGTTCTAACTGAATAATTTTTTGAATTAAATTACGTAATTCCGTATGATAATAAGATAAAATTTTGGTAGGCAAGTCCCATTGAGGAGGTACTAAAGGAGCAAGTAAAGAAAATGCTAAGCCTATATCTTGATATATCCATAGTAAATTTTGAAATATATCAGGAATATTATCTGGAAGATAAGTATTTTCGCAATTTTGAAAAGTTAATTTAATTGAATTTTGAAGAGAATTTAAAAATCTTTCAAGATATTTTCTAGGAGGTCTATAAAGAGAATTTTTATCCATTAAAGATGATAATCTAGGAGCGGCATTTGAAGATTTGATTAATGAAGAAGAATTTTGACTATTTGATGAATTTAAAACGGAAGCAAGTAATGAAGCATTCCTATCAGCATTTTCTTCAGCTTGTATAATTTTAGCAGTTCTTACGATTAAAGAATAATTTCCTTCTCGTGTAATTTCAAGAATAGAAGCGGCAATATCAAATATTAGTGTATCTAATATTTCAACTATATTAATTAATGAAGAAAAATAATTTGTTAACATTGATGAATAAGAATTAGAATTATCCATGGAGGTGTATGCCTTAACAGTATCGAATAATTGTCTTTGAGGGGTTAAAAGCATATGAATATTAAGTAAATAAGGAAGAGGAGCATTTAAATCTTCTAAAGTACCAGATTGTGATATTTCATTATATGGAGAATTTTCAATCATTAATTTTTTTATTTTATTCATTTGTACAGGAAATTCTGATAATCTTTTTACTAGAGAAAGAGTTAAAACGAATCTTTTATGAATTAAAGCAGTTCTTTGAGCAGCTACAGAACCGTTTAAATTATTTGAGTTTGGATTTGAATTTGAAGTTGAATTTGGGTGATTTTCATTAACACTTGACAAGGGAGCTAAAGGAGAAGATAAAGAAGATGAAGAGGTTGATTTTATAGAAGCGAGTGATTCTTTTATAAGTATGATTTCTTTTTTTGCGTCAGAAAGGGCATCTATTCCAGAAGAAGTTTGTGCAAGTTGTGCATGTGAGGCAGCAGCTAAATGTCTAGTAAGAGTATTTGCTTTTGATGATACGAGGGATTTGATTTGTTCAGTTTTTCCGGGAGAATCAGCATGTCTTAGTAGTTCTGCTACGGAGTCGGTTTCGATGTTCATGATTAATGTGCTGTATTAGTATATGAGGTATATTGAGTATATGAGAGTATGTTGAATATATATCCAGCAAATAAGCTAATAAATAGTTGCTAATTAGTATGCAATATAGTATAGTATAGTATAGTATATCAGTATGCTATCTAATATAGTATCCACCAGTAGGTCAATAAATAGTACGCTAATTAGTAGAAAGTATAGTATATAATGTATTATATTAGTAAATAGTAAATAGTAGAATAGTATATATAGTGTATATGTAGTATATGTAGTAGTATATGTAGTAGTATATGTAGTAGTATATGTAGTAGTATATGTAGTAGTATATGTAGTAGTATATGTGTAGTAATAAGCCTAGTAATATGCCTGAAAATATAATATTAATTATAGTATGGTTTATCTACCATTAAGATATTATGTGGTTGTATTATGCAGTATAAAGTGTAAAATACTGTATTATAATTTAGTGTATTTATAGTATAAAGTGCAAAATATTGTACTATAATTTAGTGTATTATATAGTATAAAGTATAATTAGAGTGTATTATATAGTATTACTGTTGTAGAATTGTTAGTGAGTGTATGATAAGAAGCAGAAAGATAATTAATAAAAATAATAAAAATAATAAAAATAATAAAAATAATAAAAATAATAATAAATAGCATAAGACAATATTAAATGATATTAATAATATTAATAATATTAATTATGTAGTATACTGCAGTAGTATAATTTGTCTTTATATGTATTATATACAAAGTATATAATACATAAGTAAAATAATAATAAATTTACCGAGTATAATACTTTATGATTTATTAGTATCTTATACTTTGTATAGTATATATAATAAAATAATTAGTATATAAATATTAACAATGTAGTTAATATGATTTATTGTATATTTTAATATCTAATAAATTGTAGATATAATTTTATTTATAGACTGAATAGTTGTTTATATACAAGTAGATTTTATTTAACACAAATACACAGTATAATTTGTATACTAAGTATGGTATAGTTGGGATAGTTTGTGTATATATTATATAGAAAGGTATAATATATATAGTAAAATAATTATTATACTATACTATAATGTAGAATTATTAAACACTGTATATAATACATATAGTAAAATAAATAGTGAATAAATAATATAACATAGTATACTACACTGTAGTAATATGTGTTTAGTGTATATTTTAATCAATATTTAGTATTAATGTGTATTATGGTTTTGAATTGTATGTGGATTGTATGTGGATTATATGTGGATTATATGTAAATTATATGTGAATTATATGTAAATTATATGTGAATTATATGTAAATTATATGTGAATTGTATGTATTCTTACATGCAAAGTATATAATACATATTAAATAATTACTAAATGATAATATAGTATAGTATATTATCTATTTATATCGTATATAGTAAAGTATGATTTTTGATGTATTTATTATAGTGTGATTATATTGTATACTATATCGAATAATTTATTTATAATATATACAAAGTAAATATAATACAATTGTTTATTATTGTATATTGTAGTTATTATATTATTTATTATATTATACTATTATATTATATATATTATCTTGTATACTATTAAATGTAATGTTGACACATTATGTACTTTGCATATTAAATCCTTGTATACTACACCTAAAAATATATACTAACCAAAATTATTTTTTGTATACACTCATATCATAAATAAATAACACTCAAGACACAACGAATACAAAAACTATTTTCACTCACAAACAACCAACTTGCACTCATAGATACACCACTGATACAACCACTTGTACTGCAAAAATTAATACAAACACTATAATCCTCCCATAGAAACAAAATATTCACTCACTTGTCTGTTCCAACCTTCAACAGAAATGTTAACAGACATTTTAACAGAAAATTTAAAAAAAACTTTAACTCTGTAGAAAAAATAAACTTCACTTTTTTATAAAATGCCTCCTAGAAAACGAAAAGCTCAACACGCTTGTGTATTTTGTCGTCGTTCTCATATGACTTGTGATGATTCTAGACCATGTGCTCGCTGTATTAAAAGAAATATAGGTCATCTATGTCGAGATGAATTCCCAAATAAATCTACTTTACCAGGATCAAGATCATCAAAGACTTTAAATACCGAAAATTTAAATAATTCTATTATTTCTTCAAATAATGATACTTCTATTGTGAATTCAACTCCAACATCTGAAATTAATAATGATATATTTAATACAACTATACCCTATTTTGAAAATACAACATCTGAAATTTCATCCTTAAATGAATTTGCTGCTATGCTTGATGAAACCGCTCCTTGGTCTGAAGTCCCAGAACAATTAAATAATATTAATAATTTTCAAACTGATAATAATACAAATACAAATACTAATACTACTGCTAATCCTATTACAACAACTACACCAGATAATTTGTCTGATACTTTAACTATTGATACACAAAATATCTCAACAACTAATGGAAATTTAACAAACACAAATCCTAATCCTGATCCTAATCCAAATCCAAATATTAATCTACCTTCTGATAAAAAATTAGATTTAAATCTTATTTCTAATTCTACATCCACATCTCAAACTTCTCTAGTGCCTGATAAAATTTTAAATACTGAAATACCTGATAATACTAATAATACAAAAAATTTAAATTCAACCACAAAAGAAGAAAAATTCTTCTTGACCGCTGCTGATCCTGTTGGTACTTCGGATTTAGAATTATCTCCTGAAGCACGTCTACGTCAAGTTATAAATGCAAAATTAGAAGCTGGTTTATTAAAACCATTTAATTATGTTGGAGGATATACAAGATTACAATCTTATATGGAATCACACATGTCTCCTCAATCTAGAAAACGTATTTTAAAAACATTGTCGTCATTTAGACCTGCTTTTCGATCAATAGCTCAATCTTTAACTGATTTAGATTTAGTTCTCGTAGAAGAATCTTTCGAACGTACTCTATTAGATTATGATAGAATTTTTTCTTCAATGGCCATACCAGCTTGTCTTTGGAGAAGAACCGGTGAGATATTTAGAGGAAATAAAGAATTTGCTGCCCTAGTTAATGTGCATATTGATTCCTTAAGAAATGGGAATTTAGCTATTTATGAATTAATGTCTGAAGATTCTGCCATGAACTATTGGGAAAAATATGGTAATATAGCTTTTGATCCAGGTCATAAAGCTGTTTTAACATCTTGTACTCTTAAGTCACCAACTGGTTCTATATGTCGTGCGTGTTTCTCTTTTACAATAAGACGCGACAAGTATAATATGTAAGTTATCAATAATTATTATTTCTTTTTTCTTTAATTCTACTATTTATTAATTTAAAACCCCACTAACCTTTAAAAAAGACCCGTCTGCATTGTAGGAAATTTTATTCCTCTTGATCCTCCAAACAACTAATGTGCACCTTTTAATGATTTAATATTTATTATGATAGAGTTTTTTTTTCAAATGATTTTTATGATTTATGTCTTTTGCCCATGTCTTTTTGTTTAATGTATATTTAACTTTCTACAATCTAAACAACCAATATTTACCCATTAGTATTAACTTACAAATTAAAAATAAATAATCAAAATAATGAATTAAAATAAATAAATTCTATTTTTTTTTTAGCCTTAAACCCAATATACAACTTTTCTTTATTATTCAATCTTTATAATACTTTTTTTTTTGTTAATTTTTTTTTTTCTCATTAAACTCTATTTTTTCCAATAAATATTTATTTGAAATCCTCCTCATTAATAGAAGCCTTGACACACATTCCATGAAATATTCCTTGTGATTTAAACAAATTAAATGGAGAGTCAAATTCCGCCACCTCTCCTTTTTCTAAAACTAAAATCCTATCATAGTTTAAAATTGTTCTTAAACGATGAGCAATACATAGTATTGTGCAATGGTTAAACTCTGTAGCTATAGTCTTTTGAATTTTTTCATCGGTTTCATAATCAACACTTGAAGTAGCTTCGTCCATAATTAAAATTCTTGTTGAGTGAACAAGTGCTCGAGCAAGTGATAACAATTGTCGCTCTCCCAAACTGAAATTCCCTCCTTCATCCTCCACTTGTCTATCCAAGTGAAATCTTTGTAGAGTATTATCTACTAATTTTTTTTCATTCACATTAGCCTTTTCATCATTCTCGGCATCTTTTAACGTCACATTTGTTTCTGTTGTGTCAATAGCACCTGCCCGTTTTAAGGCTTCCCATAATTGCGCATCAGTAGCTGTTTCAAATGGATCAAGGTTAGTACGTATAGTCCCTTTGAATAGAGTAGGATCTTGAGGGATAATAGACAATTTCTCTCTTAAATCATGAAGTCCAAGTCCTGATATATTTATATCATCAATTAAAATTTTACCCTCAGGTATTTCAGACAATCTAAATAAAGTGCTTAATATTGAACTTTTTCCTGCTCCAGTCCTTCCGCAAATTCCAATCTTTTCACCACCATGTATTACAAAATTTAAATTCTTTAATACTAAAGGTAACCCTTCTCTATATCTAAAAGACAAATTCTGAAAAGAAATTGTTCCTTTAGATGGCCATCCAACAGGAGGTTTTGTGCTTTCTATACGTAATGGTGCTTCTTCCTCAAGATCATATGCATATTCACATATTCTTTCTGTAGCATTCATGTTATTTTCTACTTCTGCAAGTTGCGTAACCATCCATGACATCATAGACATGACCGAAATAATATAGGCTAAAACGACACCAACTGCTGAAGCACCAACTGACAATACTGATGTTACCGCCAACATTGAAACAATGAATACCAGACATATGCCAAATATATCAATCCTCGCACCTAACCATCTTTGGTTTGCAATTGTAAGATAATAAGCCCTATTTGTTTTATTTATATGCTCTTCGTTTTTATATATAAATCGATCAATTGCTCCATATGCACGTATTTGTGTAACTCCAGTAAGTGATTCATTAAAATGAGCAAACAAAACAGATCGTGTTACAGATTCTAAACGTTTGATCTCTCGCGCTGATTCTCGATAAAAATCCGCTACTAAAACAAAACCTATAGCAAGAACAACAATCGCAATCACAAAGTAATAAAAATATGCAATTGCTAAAATAAATGATGCAATGATACTTGCTAAAGTTTGAATAAACATCCTATAAGAATCAGAAAGATTATTATCCATCACATCTGTATCCTTCGAAAAGCGGTTTAATATCCGACCGACTGGAGTAGTGTCAAAGAATTCCATTGGTGCACGCATAACCCGTTCAACCGCTTTTATATTCATAACACGACTAGATCTATTCAAAGAAAATGTAATATAAGCAGAATATAAAAAGAAGAATAGTGAAGCGCAGACAGTGAACATCACAAGTATTCCAACATAAAATCCCCTGGTTTCATGAAACTTATCTGAAGTCCAAAAACTGAGCCATAATCCCGATAAAACCATTGTACCTGTAGCGAGTATTACTAAAAAAACAATAATAGGAAATACCATAAACGATAAATATTTGGCTCCATTAGAAAAATAAGCTTTATATACTTTCCATTTAATAGAAGTTTGTACCAATTTTTCTTTTACGATTAAATTTTTACCATCATCATTGCTAAGAAGTATTTTTTTATTGCTAGGAGCTGCAGATACAACCTTAGAAAGAGGCGTTTTTTTGTTGTCTTGATTTTCTTCTTCCTCATTTTTCGAAACATAAGTTTCTATTGCGTTTTCTTCTTCTTCGATCTTTTCTTCCTCATCCATAGATTGAACATTAAGCATAAGTAAAGACCTAAATTCATTATTAGAAGCCTTTAATTCATCTAATGTTCCAATAATAACAGATCCATCACCTGGAGTAAATATTATTCTATCAGCATAATCCAATACATGCAACTGATGAGTTGCTAATAATCGTGTGCTACCTTTCATAAAGTCCATTATACATTCTTCTATAATAACTTTTCCTACATGAGCATCAACGGCTGAGAGTACATCATCCATAAGAATAATTTCTGATTGGACGTATGCAGCACGAGCCAAGTTAATTCTTGCCTTTTGACCACCTGATATAGTTATCCCACGTTCTCCAATTTCTGTCATATCACCGTAAGGTAAAGAAGCAATATCCTGTTCCAAGGCACACGAGGCCAAAACTTTGCGATATTTTTTTTCGTCAAAAGGGTGTCCAAATAAAATGTTGTCTCGTAAAGTAAGATTTTGAATCCAAGGATTAGAACAATAACATAATGGGGAAGATAAAGTGGAAGTACCGGAAACTTGACGCATAGAACCAGCAATAGCACTTAATAAAGAAGTTTTACCGGTTCCAATTGCGCCTGTGATTACTATGAATTCCCCTTTTTTAATATTTAAGTTAATATCGATTAAACCAGTAAATTTTTTTATATCCATATTATGTTGATTTGATTCTTTATTTTCTTCTGTTTTGAGAGCGGAACTAGTGGATGAGTTATTTAAATTATTAGCTTTTGCTTTTAAAGCCATTTCTGCTTCTTTATCCTTTTTCGCCTCATTTTCTATTTCCTTGTCTACAGCATCAGATTCTATATCAGCAGAATCATCCCATAAAAATGAAGCATGATCAATAACAATTGCATCATTTTGATTCTCATTTATATTAATATTTGAATCCATTTCATCTGCAGTTAATAATTTATTTACTCGCTTCATTGCAACTATCGCATCGGTGAATGTAGTTAACGCTACAGGATAAAGAATCAAAGGTAACCTTAAATTATTAAATAAAGTTAAGGAAGAGAATATTGTAGCAGGATTCATATGATGATTTGTGACAGAAAGAACTATAAATGCAACCATTGATGCTATAATTGGAAGAGTTATTGCAATAGATACAGTTCCATTACGAGTGATTAAAATTTTTCTTACCAAGTTCATCTCTTTTCTCCTGATGTTTAAAATCCTGGATAAATATGCTTTTTCCCATGTATAATATTTGATTACACGCATTGCTTGTATTATTTCAGATACTATTCTAAGTCTTTCATCAGTATATTTTGAAGCTTTTATACGATTTTTAATAATACTTTTAGCAACAAAGGTAAGAATAGGGGCAACTACAAACATGACAGCAATACCTGCTAAAGCGGAATAACCAATGTTAACTAAAAGTATTACAATACAAACACCTATTAAAATGAAAGAATCCCATAAATGATGAAAAAATCTACAAGAGAATTCTAGTTTGTAAGCGTCTGCACTCATCATTGAAGTTATTTTACCGTTTGTGAATTGTAAACGAGATTTATTACTTAATTTTAAAGATTTTTTATAAATTGATGAAATTAAAACAGATCTAGCCTGAGCACCAACCATCATTGCATGGAAAAAATAATGTTGAGTACAAATGGAAGAAAATTGTAAAAGTAAAGCCATTCCTATAGCCATACCAACACCACGACCAGTTGATTCTGGAACTCCTTGATATTTATTAACAGTGAATTCAATAATTTTTCGTGTAAGCACAGCAACTACAGCTTGTGTACAATCACCTAAACATTTTAAAATTCCAGCAATCCAAAATTCCCAAAAGAAAGTATCATTAAGAGCTAATAAAGTTGCATATTCTAATCTAGATTTTTTTAAAGAATTTATTCTTTTTTGTAAATTTTTATTAAATTTTAATTCAAGTTGAGCTACTCTTCTATTTTCAGCCACTAAAGGTAAGTCTTCGAATTCCAAGGTGCGATTATAACCAGTTGAAATTATTTTTTGCATCCAATGGAAATATATATAAGAAAGAATATTTGCTTTTGATTCTGGTGGTTGTGGTGGCGATGGTGGTATTGGTATTATTTTTTTAGAAAATGGAAATAATCTAGTAAGAAGATGCTTTTTTCTTACTAAATGGGTATTTTTATTATCATTGATTTCAATGTCAGTATTGTGGGATGCGTTTGTGGATACGTTTGTTGATACGTTTGTGGATACGTTTGTGGATGCGTTTGTTGATGTCTTTGTAGGTGAATTTGTAGACTCATTTGTAGATGCATCATTAGATGACCTTGCAGGTGCGTTTGACGTTTCCCATTGTTCTTCTGAACGACTCGTCTTTTCAATGTCTGTATCATTCAAGCCATTTTCAGATGACGGTGCTTTCTGCTCCATGTGTTCAAATATCTAAAGCACTATGTAGTAATTGTATATTATGAACATGTTTGATGTGTTATTATAATCCTATAGAATTGTGTATACTATAATTAAGTAGAATATAAGTGTAATATAAGTAAATTGCCTATAATATTTGCCTAATAATTAATTATATTGTACTATAAATTATTTATTTACTATATATTTATTCTCTTATTAACACAACTCATCTACTTTTATTTACATTATTATCTATTTATATTAATAATTCGCCTCCATTACAACTTCGGTTGAGGATTTAAAAAATTCCGAATTTGTTTTTGCACTACAAGTGTTATTAGTAATAATAAAAATATTATTATTTTCTTATTACTTTGTTATTTAATATTATCATTATTAATATCTTCAGTTACTACATCTACTATTACTACATCTACTATTACTACTTCTACTATTACTACTTCTACTATTACTACTTCTACTATTACTACTTCTACTATTACTACTTCTACTATTAATTATTTACTGTTATATCATTTATTGTTACTATTGCTTTTGTTATTGTTATTGTTATTATCATGATTCTTACTATTATTATTACTATTATTATTACTATTATTATTATTATTATTATTATTATTATTATTATTATTACTATTTTATTACTATTATTATCACTACTACTCATTACTATTATTGTCCATTTTAAAGATTTAATTGGTGTTGCTTTTGTCCCAAATTAATTAGTAATAGGGAACTATGGCAACGAATAAATCAATCTCATCGGTTTGTTGGGAATGATTTTGTTTTTACTGGTGTGTGCTTAATTAATTAACAAATGCGAAAATAGAAAAAGCTTATGTGTGAAAAAATAATGTATGGAGGAGATTACGGATTGAGATTACGGAGATAACGTAAAGGCCACGTTAGACCTGTTATTTTAAGAATTCTTATTATATTGCATAGTAATTTTTGTATTTAATTTTATTGTATTTGTATTTTTGTATTTGTATTTTTGTATTTAAAATATATCTATTTAGTGACTCACTTTGTGTAATTGCGAGAGTCTTCAATTGAGGTTTGAAATTAAGTAGTTATATAAATATTTTATTTTAATCTTGGCACTGCAAATTTCAATTCCAAGTCCATTATTATTATTACAACAATAATTTTAATTCAATTTGTTGTTAAACATACAAAACTCAACAACAAGCGTTAGTGGTTTAGCGGTAAAATTCGTCGTTGCCATCGACGAGCCCCTGGTTCGACTCCGGGCTGACGCATTTATTTTTTGACATTTTGAAATGTCATCCTCCTTGTATAGGTTTTTAAACAAAAAATTTTTATTTTTCATAATGTTTTTTTTATATACATGGTAGCAACGAAACAGAAAATTTCAAATAATTCTCCAAGTTAATGAAAAACTTGGAGCCCTGAGAAAATAAAAACCTGATGAGAGCACATTTTTTCCAACCTGATGAAAAACTTGATAATTTGTTTCTATATAGCATGAATATTTATTTTACATATTATCTAACAATTTTCTATACAATTATCTATCTATACAATTACGGTAAAAAACCCTGAAATTCAACAACAAGCGTTAGTGGTTTAGCGGTAAAATTCGTCGTTGCCATCGACGAGCCCCTGGTTCGACTCCGGGCTGACGCATTTCTTTTTGTGTTTTTGTATTTTTATGTATATATATACATTGGTTTGGTTTATTTTTTTATTTTTATCAATTTGAAATGTAATTTTTTTTATACATTCTCTATAAATTAGTATTTTTTATTTTTATTTTATTTTATTAGTTTTTTAATTTAAAAGTATCAATTAACTTTTAAATCAATTTAAGAAATTATATTTTGTTCAAATTTATACTACTTTGTTTATATGAAACTTGTGAACATTTTATATTCAATAAATAAGTATTTAAAATTATATACTTTACAAACTTGAAAAACATGTATTAATAAAATGAATTACATATATATTGATTTATGCTATTTTATACAGCTTTAAACAGGTATTTATTTAATTTATACACAATCAATATCATAGAAGTGTCTGATACATAGTATAAATAAAACAAATGGACTATTCTTACATGTAATTACAGAATGGTTGCTACAACGGGTATTAACAGATATGAGCGGCTATAAAATATACAACGGTTATTAACAGATGTGAACGGCTATAACATTCACAACGGATATTAACAGTTATTAACGGTTGTCAACGTTGTTTTATAATTTAATTTGATCAAAAAGACAAACATTTTCTAAATTTGTAAAGAACACAGTCATAAAAAGGATAAAGAATATCACAAATAGGAAATTTTGTTAATTAAGGCTCATATTGTATGTAGATTTATAATATATGTAGAAATGATTTAATATATATGTAGAAATGATTTAATATATAAGATTTATATGAATTATTTGGTACGAAGTTAAAAATATATGTGTGCTTTATACTTGTCTACTATGTTTTAGTTTTATTTACCTAGTGTACTTTTTATGGTAGTATTTTATAGGGATCAATTAGAATAGTTTTATATTATTCTATATTATATTTTATATAATGTAGCATATAATACTATTATATACTAATTCAACAGTTATTCGTTTATAAATTATTTATCTTCAGTTAATGCATTCTATTATGTATGGTAAAGGAAAAGATAGCATTTATTTTCTTAAATAAATAATTGTTTTTGCCACCTATTATATTTTATAATATTATATTATATTATATTATATTATATTATATTATATATTATAGATTATATTATATTATATTTTATCATACTATATCATATTTTATCATACTATATCATATTACAATATACTATACCACAATACATCATATCACACTACATACTGCACTATATTACATCACCACCTATCATATCTTATTTTCACTCAGTTTATTAATCTCACACAAAAAATGTCCAGTTGTTTTAGATGTTTCAACGTTGCTATTTTAAAAGCACATATATATCAACTGCTAGGTAAAAATATCCTATTGAAACACAAAACCACAGGAAAGAATTTCTTTTTATAGAAAAAAAGGGTCCTTTTCATAAAAAAATTTTACATTTTTCGCATGCGACTATAAATTTTCTTGGGCCTTACTTCTGATCGCTTATATGTGCTCTTCTGTTTATCGAGAAACAATGAAAAGAGGGACTAATTACATTCATAGAAACCGTTTGTATAGGTTATTTTCTCCTACAAGAAACAATGGTTCAGGTCAAAAAAGAAGAGAGCGAGAAAAAAAATACGAGTCTTGGACTTATTTAAGTGGAGCCGTTTTGGACTTTTTTTTAAAAAATTATAATTTTGTATAATTATTATTTATAAAATAATATTATAAATAATATATCATTACAAAAAACCAAAATGGCTTATGTAAACCCACATGAAATCGATAATGAATCACTCTTTGATGGAAAGCTCAAAGCATCCGTACTTGAACTGCAAAACAGACGTGCTGGTGGAGAAAAGAATCCTAAAGTTAAAATCGAAGAACCAGAGGCAGATAACGAAGAGACCGAAGTTGAAAATGTTGAAGAACCAACAAGTAGTGAAATTGATGATAAATATTTCCAATCTTATAATTTAGCAAGAAATAAGAGACCTGAAACTGAGACAGAAGAAATTACTTCCACCAATACAAACAATGGTGATAATCAGAATGGTTCAGATCCATATTTCTCAAGACAAGATAGAATAGAAGAAACCAACCCACTTGGTTATGATACCCAACAACCTACCGATCCTTATTTCTCAAGACAAGGTAGAAGAGAAGAAATTGATCCACTCAATGGTGCTCAATCAGCTACTGATCGTTTCCACTCAAGGCTAGGTAGAAGGGAAGAAACTATTAGTGAAGAATCTACAGATCCCTACTTTTCAAAACAAGGTAGGAAAGAAGAAACCAATCCAATCGTCAATGAAACTCAAGAATCTGTCGATCCTTATTCCTCAAGACAAGGTAGAGAAGAAGAGTCCGACCCACTCACTCACGTTGTCCAAAAACCAGCTGTTACAAACACTAATGATCCTTATTTCTCAAGACAGGATAGAACAGAAGAAACTAACCCACTTGGTAATGGTACCCCAAAACCTACCGATCCTTATTTCTCAAGACAAGGTAGAAGAGAAGAAACTGATCCACTCAATGGTGTTCAATCAGCTACTGATCGTTTCCACTCAAGGCTAGGTAGAAGGGAAGAAACTATTAGTGAAGAATCTACAGATCCCTACTTTTCAAAACAAGGCAGGAAAGAAGAAACCAATCCAATCGTCAATGAAACTCAAGAATCTGTCGATCCTTATTCCTCAAGACAAGGTAGAGAAGAAGAGTCCGACCCACTCACTCACGTTGTTCAAAAACCAGCTGTTCCAAACACTAATGATCCTTATTTCTCAAGACAGGATAGAACAGAAGAAACTAATCCACTTGGCTATGGTGCGCAAAAACCTATCGATCCTTATTTTTCAAGACAAGGCAGAAGAGAAGAAACTGATCCACTCGTTCATGGTACTAAAGAATCTATGGCTGCTTATTACCTGAGATTAGATAGAAGAGAAGAAAAGGATTCTCACGAATCTGCTGATCCTTATTCTTCAAGACAGGGTAGGAAAGAAGAAAGTGTCCCACTTGTTCATGGCCAAAAACCTACCGATCCTTACTCTTCGAGACAAGGTAGAAAAGAAGAAATTGTCCCGTTTGGTCCGACCGGTCAAAAACCAAGTGATCCTTATTTCTCAAGACAAGATAGAAGAGAAGATACTGATGAGCTTGTTCACGATACCAAAGAATCAACTGATCCTTACTTTTCGAGACAAGGTAGAAGAGAAGAAACTGATGAATTTGTTCACGCTACGCAAAAACCTGCAGATCCTTATTTCTCAAGACAAGGTAGAAAAGAAGAAACTGATCCGATTGGACATGGTGCTCAAAAATCTAATGATCCTTATTTCTCAAGACAAGGTGTAAGAGAAGAAACCAATTCATTTGTTAATCCTGCCCAAGAACCCATGGATCCTTATTTTTCAAGACAAGGCAGAAGAGAAGAAACTCTTAGGCTTGTTCATGATGCTCATAAACATACGGACCCTTATTTCTCTAGGCAAGGTAGAGGAGAAGAAGTTGCTCCATTTAATCATAATGAACATATTCAATCTCGAAAACAGACTTTGTATACCGATGATTATAATCCGTTAGTCAGACGTAGTAGAAGTGGATCACTTTATGACGATTTCTCACCTTCTGAAATACGTCGTGCTCAAGACAACGGAGCTAATCAAAGACAGAATATGTACTGGAAGGATACTTATTATACAAAGGCTCCACCTAGCCATGAAAGAATTCCAATGAAGAGAATGGATTTATATGATGAAGAGATTAGACCATTAGAAAAACGTCGTATGCAGACAGCTTACAAAAGACAATTAGAAGATCCCAGATGGTTGCAAAAACGTTACGAACAAAATGATTATAGGGATTATTTTCACCCATCAGAGCGTTATCCTATGGAAAGCAGTATGTACGAATTGCAAAGACGTTATCCACGTTTGAATGATCACATGGCTTACAGACGATCCCCATTATATGATAGCGAATATGACTTTAGAGGATATCCAAGTTACGCTAGAAATAGAAGATATGTTCCTGATATTGACCGTCTTTATGAATACGATCATCATGTTAGACGTGATGATTTCTATGCTCCTAGAATCAACAATAATTTATACAGTCATCCTATTGTTCAGAACAATTTACAAACTCCTTTGACTAATAACTACGAAAATGCTCAACCTATTGGACAAAGTGGTTCCAATATCCCTATTACTAATGATAGTGGAAATGCACAGCCTACTAAGCAAGGTGATTCGCTTGGGGATAAAGTCACTATTAATAATCAACATGGTGATCATACTAAGGGATACTCATTTAATAATGGAGCATTAGAGAATTCTGCCCAAGAACAAACAGGATTATCAGAAGAAACAAAAAAGAACAATTTTTCAGCAGAAAAATATATGAAACCTGCCGTCGATTTAATTCAAAATGTTGGAAAATTAACTGGTGATTTACTTTGTGCATCTCAAATTGGCTCTTCAGTAACTTGCAATATGTCATCTCTTTCTAATATAATCAATCCACTTGCTTCCATTCTTACTTTAGGAATGAATACATTATTTAAAAGAGATATTCCACAAGCTTCAACCGATTTAGGTATTAAATTTTCAGCCAAATTTGATTGGGTAGATGGCGAATTTGTTGTTGTTGATGATCATTCATTAGCTAGAAGAGAAGTATGGCAAGAGGATTTAGTTACTTTATTCAATTCTGAAAAAGATTCAATCGTGCATCAACCATTCACATTAAATCTTAACGAAACAGATGGAAATACTATTGTTTCATTAAATATTAACAATTCAGACTTGGATAATAACTTGAAGCAAAAAAATAATAGTTCAGAATTATTAAATTCAATTCATCTTCATATTGGTGATGAACATTTGTCTCAAATTCGCGGTGAAAATGGTACGAATACATTACTTCCTGTTGTAGGACAAATTTCTAATCATATTTTATCTGACAAATTCGAGTCTGGATGTCTTTTAGTCAAATTGGAGGAAAACAATTCAATACCTTTACAAGTTGACGTAAACAGATTGACTGAAACAAGAAAGGACTGTGTTCACATGAAGCTTTAAGTAATATAGGATGAAGTTTTCTTAAGAATTAATGAAATAATTTTAAAAAAATTATAAAAATTAAAAATTAAAAAGTTTTTTTTTTTTAAAAAAATGAGAAAATATTAGAGAAAAGAAATAGTAAAACTAATAGAATAGATTGATTAATTGTTATTTTTTTATTAAGTTGTGTTATCGTTTTTTATTTTATTTATGTTTTTATATCTAGTTAATGAAAAAAATTTAAGGTTTCAATAAATTAAGTAATTAAAAATATCTAAGCGTGTTTAATCTAGAAAATATAAAAATAACATTAATTGTTTTTTAAATAAAAAAAATCACTTTAAGTTCTTTATCTAACTATAAAACATAAAAACCAAAAAATATGCGTCAGCGAGGAGTCGAACCAGGGGCTCGTCGATGGCAACGACGAATTTTACCGCTAAACCACTAACGCTTGTTGTTGAATTCTTTAAAATTTTGATTTTTTTATTATTTACTAATCACTTTCTGATTTTTACAACGTAAGAATGGTTTTGAAAATATTACTTCTGTATTTAAAATCCCAAATGTTTATATTCTATAGCAATATTCTATAAATCTGATAATTAATTAAGTATAAATAATTTTCTTGATAATGTTTTTTCAAAATATTTTATTATGCGAATTAGAATTTAAATGATGCGAATTAAGATTTAAGATTTACCAGAAGTACAAATTATAAATGGAAATGAGAAAGTTTTCAGATAGGGTTTAAGATTATAAAATTTCTTTCTTTGTAAAAAATATATAGATTTTTTTTTTTTAAAAAAGGATAACATTATTTACGTGTGAATTAATGTAATGAAAATGAAGGTTAAAATGGGTTCTTTTTACTTTAATTGACATTGATTTGAATGAAAATTAAAAATGAATAATAAGGGCATCATAGTATATCATATTAATAATTCTTTTATACGAATTCATTTGGTTGGGTAGACTTCATTTATATAAATAACAGAAATAAATTATTACGGTTAAAATTTAATTACATAGTATATTCTATTCTCTCTCATAATCTTTTGGATAAAATATAAGACGTTCAACTCCTTTAGCAGTTAAAACGGCCATTCTTATGACTCCTCCAGAGCTTCCATCCCATTTTATAGCTTCACTTAGAGCTGAATAATGAATTGATTGTAAGTATAATAAAAAATAAATAGATATAGAAGTAGATAAAGACTTTAATAAATTAATTCACTCACCAGTTTTCATAAACTCTATTGTTTCTTGTTTTGTCATGTTTTGTTTAAAATTTCTATGGCAGTACCCATATATATACTAATAAACGTTAGTTTTAAACTAATCACAAAAGCAAAAAAGCTTTAA
>JAKTQT010000189.1:27290-40315 GCA_030579355.1 Botryozyma nematodophila | reverse complement strand
ATTTTTTTTAATTGTATATTAAAAGTAAATTTACCTTTAAATTAATAAAATTTATTTAACCAACTTTTAAATCACTTATTTTTTTCCCATTTTTGAATGTTTTTTAAAAACCCTTGTTGAGGTATAAAAAATTTAATTTTTTGTAATTTTCTTTAATTTTTTTTTTTTTTTTTTTTTTAAAAAAAAAAAAAAAAAGAAATCTTTAATAACCTGTCAGATATTTTTTGATGATTTATTATACAATAATCTTAGAAAGATTTTTATTATTCTACTTACTTTTATAAAATAAAACTGATATATAATTAATAATTTTTTTACAAGTCTCGGTCAGTATTAATAATTATTTCGTACTAAATGTAAAACGAATAGCGACAGAAAAATTAATATGATTGTCATAAAAAAGAAACTAATTATATAATTTATAATAAATATATTTTTTAAAAGAAAATGTATTTTGTTTTGTGGTGACTCAAAAGCCTTGTGCAGATTACAGTATTAAGATAGAATAAAATCCATTTAGGGTATTGTGATTTATATTAGCTTAAATGTGGGATTTAACTTATTCTCTATTTTTACATAAAAATGATTCTACAGGTATGTAAATTTAGCCATAAGACTAAAAAGTTTTTGACTTTTTTTGTAGTTTACTTTTTTCAAATATTATTTATAAACTCTTTCCAATATAATTTGTTTTTTTCTTATGTAATAATACATACAAACTTGATTATTTAAAAATTATGTTTATTTTTAGAGTAAATTTAATTTTCTATAAAGATTTAATAAACTTTTTGACAGCATAATTTTTTGTTAGTCTAAATAATTACTTAATATTAAACACTTCAAGTAGGGTTGGAAAAAAACTTAGTTGCCACAACAATAATTTTTAACGTCGCTTTTTTAGGATCGCCAGTCTTTTTTTTAGGGATTTTTGTACTGACCCATAAAAAAAAGATCGCCAAAAAAAAAAAGCCTCCGGTTAATAGCTAAATGGCTACAAAAAGACCGCAATCATATTTTTACTAGCGCCAATTCCAAGCTCTTATATCATCTGTAATTTTATCTTTGCTGGAGTTAAAATTAAAACATTATTTGTTAAAAAAACAAAAGAAAAAAACTCTAATAATGATTGACAAGAAATGCTGGCTAGTCAAATTATATTTAGTTCAGAAGCAAAATCAAAGCTTGGTTTAATTATTTTTTAAAAATACTCTGCAAGTAAATTATTACGTGTGTGTATAGTTAATAATAACAATAAATCAAAATTGTTTTAGCGATACCTATTTGTCAGGTGTTAGCGGTGGAACATCAAAGATCGGCAATTCATTCTTGTTTAAAAAAAAATAGCTTACTACGTGGCAAAAATGCAGTCGGCATTAAGTGATTTGATTTTAATTAAATAAATACAATACTTCAATAAATTCATGTGCAATTCTGTTGTTGAAACTAATTTAAAATACGAGATGCATTTTTTTTCGTTCCGTCTTTGATAGAATCTATTCCTTATGGTAAATCTATTGCGTCATAAATTGTTAATATATTATTTAGCATTATGTTTTTAACCCATTTATTTACATTGTGTAAGTATTTTTTCCTGCGCTTATTTCTTACATAAGTTTTGGACTTGTTTTTATAGGTTTTTATGAAAATTTAGTCAATTTGTCTTTACTACAAAAGGTACATTTATTAAAAGATAAGCAATTAAAAAAACGGTTTAAAAAACTATACAATGATGATAAACTTACGTATCCTTATTATCTTGAATAGACAGTAGAATCGGTAATAGAAGGCTGGGTATCTATTGTATTAATATGTATTTCTGACTTTGCAGTATTTGCAACTGATAGAAGCCTTATAGCTGATATTTAAATTTTGAACGAGATAAAATCAATAAAGGTGCTTTTGCTATTTTGGATAACACTATGCTTACATAAACAAAGACAGGGATATGAACTGATACAGAGTAATGTGATGCTCCTGATGCGGCTGTATCAACTCAGATTGAGTAATTGTTTATACGTTTCTACTCGAGATTTTACCTTTACTTCAAATCATAAGGTAGATACTATATATGTTAAAAGGACCCTCCAATTATTTTGATAAATCGATTATCATCTACTCTAAATTTGCTAATCCTTTGTCTACAAATATTTATTCTAAAGATTCAACAGATCATGTTAATTTATACTGCTGTTCATTTAGGAATGAAACCTCCAGTAATCAAGATGACATTCAATACTTCATTGAAACTATCTATAGTGCATTAAGGTCAAATAGTGATTTAAGCTCTGTTATTATGAGTTATTCGGCAAAAACAAGAGTTGCAGCCACAAAAACAACTGAATCTAATTTAGTTCATGTTAAGTATGGTTCAGATAATCATGATTTATGTGTAGCTATAGAAATAACAAAAGTATCTCTGTAGAAGATAAAGAGTGTATATTGAATTTTTATAAAACTCGTATTTTTTACAACTGCATATTTTTTACAGGTACAGGTTCTATTTTTTTTTTTATGTTTACTTATTATTCATTATTCTGAAGTTGTTCTGTCAATTTCATTTCAGTTTCTTCTTATAATGTTACAAAAAATATATGCGATATGATAATTTTGATTCTTATGAAGTCTTTTAATAAGTCTAATATAGTTTTAACATCTTTCAAGTCACTCTCATTGTTAATAGCTCAAGCTACTAATACTTTTTTTCTGATCGACAGAAACATTGGTAAAGCCTTTACTTTACTGAACTACTTAAACAATAACACATTTGCTTGTGTTTCTAGAGTCCCATTTGTTCACTGATATTTAGTACCACAAAATTCACTTTTAGTTTATGCGAACCGCTTTCACTCCACATTTTAAATCTAACTCGCGAAATAGCTCTATTCTTATTTCTAAATTTTCATTCAGTACAATTATTCAAGTTTATGCAATTTTCGAACTAATTCCATTATATTAGAAATTAATTAACTCGTCAAATGACTTTATCGCAGTTCCTCAACGTTACAGTAGTACAACCACCCTAGTTTGTATTTTTTTTTTATTTACTAGGTTAATAGTTTACTAGTTTTGTAGATGTTTTTAGGGCTTCATTACTTAATTTTACAATGATTTAAGCAGTTTTAGCACAAATTTGTTTAAGTTTAAATTAATTGTGACATCAATAACATAATTAATACGATAAATATAGATAGAATAAAAATTACTGCAATAATTCCACAAGCTTTTATGAGTCCTAGTATAGTCATTATAGAAGTTTCGCTTATATATGCTATAACTGCTGAAACTATTTTGCATACTACCATTTTGGTTTACTCTTTTACTGTGATTCATTAGTTGATATTACTTCAAGCACGGTTACTGTTGAAATCTAGTTTCATATGTTCTAATTACTAGAACTACTAAAGTAAATAATGTTTTAGTTTCCACTACCACCATGACCACACCAGTTTTTATTACATCAGATACAGTTATCATGGACATTATATTTTCATACGTTACGACCATTAAAACTATCATATTCACTACTATTTGATTTTAATCTACTACAGTTTATCGGGTTTTTACTACTTCGCGTATATTTATAACAGAAGTGTCTTTTGGTTAGATTTCAGAATATGATCTGCTCGCTTATTATTCTAATTCATACGATTTTGCTTCTAATATTATCACAAGGACTACTTCAGTAGGCATCGCGCCTGATACAATATTAACTATTTCATGATATATGTTCCCATAGGAGAATATAAATCCAGACTTTCCACTTCTTATATAATGACTATTCTACTTTGTTGACTACTCTTAGCCAAACCGTACGTGGTACAATTAAATTTGTTTCTCCTCTATTTACTATGGGTTTGACAGTTACTGATTTTGAATCATTATATTTTAAGATGCTAAACAAAAAGTGGAACAGCCATTGTGGTTGTTCCTGTTCATATCGCAACTACCATTCATCGTGCTTAAGTAATACTTTAAACTCAACTTATTATAAACAATTATGCTTCCGATGCTTAAACAAAAAATTTTATATGTCTGTGTTTTTCTATTTTCTACTAATATATCTGATATTTACGTTTTCGAAAGAAATGTCGATGATAAATTTAATGTTGATTTTCAAATTTAAATGGTAATTTCTATTGCTCTACTTTTATTTTCATGAAACAGCATCACATGTTTATGCGGATAGTGGGAGGTCTAATTTTTACATATTATAGAGAAAAACAATTGCGAAAATAGCAAATAGACTTGTAATCATATGAATAGAATAACTAGTTTATTAAATAATAATAAAAATCAAATAAATAGATATATACATATATATTATGTCTAAAAGCATATATGAAACAACAACAATAATACGGAACCTATTAAGATAGTTCTTAAAAAGGCTTCATCAAGTAAAGGATTTAGCAAGAATATTTGTATTTATAAAGTACTATATTTTGAATTATGTCGTAAAACGATTTAGCAAGACAATCATATTTTTGCACAAGTTAATATAACCAACATTGTATTAGTCATAAAAAACATAAAATTATATAATTAATTCTTTATATTGACCTGACAACACTGTAGAACACAATTCTCCAAAACGATGGGGATTTTTTATTATAAGATTTATTAAGCCTACAGTTGTGGTGAACTACCTTAATATGAACTTAAATTATAGGAGTTTTACTATATAATTATAATTTTAATTTCAATTCTTTTTTGGGTTCTACACGTTTTAGAAGCAAAACTTAAAGGGCAAACTCAGCCTTTCCAATACTATCAATAGATTTAATTCTATAATTATTTTTTTTCTAAAATAAAGGCGTTATTTATGTACACGTAATTGAAAATGGATGATAAGATAAAAAAACTTGTCTCTATGACAACATAGACGAAATCATTTTATCTTTTTTATTTCTTAATAAATTTCAATTTTAGAAAAATACAAATTTAATTAATTTCTCAAAAAGTATTTCTGTTAATTTCTATTGGCGGAATTTTTAATTATTTAAGAAACCCTACAAATGCATTAATTAAAATTGGGTCTAAATTTAATTATAGAATGAGAAAATCAGATTTGAGAAGAGTTAAATCTGGATAATTTATATCTATTTATCACTAATTTACTTTTTAAACTAGTTTAAAAGACTCCACGCTTAAGGAGAATTGTTAGAATATTATGGGACAATTTTAACATTTTTTTTTTTTTTGCATTTTTCCCATTTTTGTGATTTTTTGAACATTTCTTGGCTGAGGACTCACATAAATTTTTTTCAGGTTTAGTTGTTTTATATTTTTTTTTATTAATATTAGTATTATTTATTTGTTACTATTAAATGTCAGAGGCTTTAAATGAAAGTAATTTTCATAATAAAAACTCAATAAATAAAAATGAAGATGAGTTCATTTTATATGGAAATGTAAAGGGCAAGAACAAAAAAAGTGTAAATATTAATAAAAGTAATGACTTAAATAACATAAATAAGAATGAAAATGAAAATGAAAACGGAAATAAAAATATAAATAAAAATATAAATAAAAATATAAATATAAATATAAATAAAAATAAAAATAGAAATAAAAATAAAAATAAAAATGACAAAAACGATAGAGTTCCGCAAGAAACTACTCCCTTATTACCTTCCAGCTCAAACTTAAATTCAAACTCTGGTGCTAATTCTAGCTCCGACTCTATAGCAGAGTCAAACTTAAGCTCAGACAGGAAACAAAAGACATTGGATGTTTATTTACTTTTAATTCCTACGATATTTATTACCACGAGTCTAAGTATGACTGTACCGATATTAATTAATTTAATTATCAACTTGTTATGTATTAATTATTATTCAAAAAATAAAATTGACGAACCAATAAATTTTTTTAGTGGCGTAATTGATGAAAAATGTCAAATTCCAGACATTTATTCAAAATTATCTAATATCCAGTTAATTTTAAGTGTCCTAGATGGAGTATTTAGTTCAATAATTGTTAGTTGGATAGGTCAGTTGAGCGACAGAATTGGAAGAAGAAAAGTGTTTTTATACTCAACTATTGGAGGTATAGCTCCAATAATTCTTTTATTATTTTTATCTATATCACCTAATTTTTTTGGTATATATTTTATATTTATAATACAACTACTTAGTACGTTTACATCAACTCTAAACGTTTTTAAACTAGTTGGGAACTCATATGTAAGTGACTGTACGTCAACATTTAATAGGTCATTTTTAATGAGTCTCAAAATAGGTTCCATTTCTATTGGCTTTACAATTGGTCCAATTTTATCTGGTATCCTAACTGTATATTTTGATGATTTGCAAAAACCATTTTTAATTATTATACCACTCTATATAATTGGGTTATTACTAATTTACTTCACTATAAAAGAATCAATCTCATTTGAACAGCAATACAATGCTAGAGTAAATTATCAAATTGAATTAAAGGAAAGAAATAAATTATCCAAGTTAAAAAAAGTTTTTGAATTTTTAAATGTTATCACTCCGATAAAATATTTACTCTCAATTTCAAATAACCCTATAATAAAATTAAATTTGATTATTTTAATCATTCTTGAAGTAGTTAATCAAGCTATAAATACTGGCTTTATTTCAACATCTTTTTTCTATGGTTCACTAATTTTTCATTGGTCAACATTTGAGATGGGTTATTTTTTAAGTTTTGATGGATTTTCTCGTTCGCTTATTATTTTATTGTTTTTTCCTTTGTTAATAAAATTTATACAGGAAAGATGGGGTTCTACGGTCAGTAATAATAAATATGGAATAAGCTTCATCGATATTCATCTACTTAGGTTTATTCAATTTGCTCAAATACTATCAACTTTTTTGTTACCTTTTGCTAGGACTACCTCTCAATTTATTGGTTTTTATTCGATTGGCATTTTATTAGCTCCAATGGATCCAATTTTGCAAACAACTTTTACAAAATATTCTAAGACTGATGAAACTGGTAAGATTTTAGGCGCTTTAACTGTTTTGTCATCTTTATCTTCTATAATATCCCCAATTGTATATCAATCAATATATAGTCTAACAATTAAATCTCATCCTACTTTTATTTTTAATTTTACATTTGTTTTATTTATTATAACTTTTTTGTTTTCTTTCTTAATAAGGCGAGTTCCTGATAACATACAAAATAGGTAGTTTTTTAAACTTGTTAATTTAATGTGTAAATACTAATTGGGAATTCACTTAAAATTATAAATATAATCGTATTCAAAAAATAGAAATTCGGTATTGTATTCAAAAAGATAACAAAACAAATGCAAAAATAATATATCAAATAAATAATAATAAAAAACAAAACAAAAAGCAAAATAATAATAAAACAACTTAATCAAATAATCATTCTGCTGATTGGAGATATAATTCTCCTAATCGTTTTATTCGAGGAACTTTTATAGAAGATGGAACAAAAGTTTCTAAAAATTGTAATTCCCTTGGTTCAGGAACTTCAAAAAAGCCAGTGTCATCCAATGGTGTTGTTTCTAATAATAAGGTATCATCTCCATCCGCTATAGCACGCGATGCGACAGCTTTCAAAAGTTCAGAATTTATAGGGGGTTCATAGTCAGCAACATGATACTGATTAAGTAATCTTTGGATTTGTGAAGGGGTGAGAGTCCAGCAAATATCATAAATCACTTCCATATCAGAAATTGTTGCCTTCTTTAATTGTAATAATTTTGTGGTTTGCATTAAATGCTCCAGTTTTAATATACCTTCCGGTATATCATGAGCTTTACACCATTCTTCAATTCTAGTTATATTATAATTAATTTGTAATCCACGTTTCCAAGAAAGGAAATTTCTTCTTAATAATAAGTCATTGAAAGCTGTTACACCGATAAGCTGCAACAATTGAAGAAGTGCTTGTCTAATAAACGAGGCTTCTAATCCAAACGATGTCAAAGCTTTATAAACTTTGTTTAACAAATTTAATAAATCATCCATTGAATATTGTGGAGTGTTAGAGGTGTTTAAAATTTTAGCAAAAAATCTTGAATTCTCAACTGTCTTAAAACCAGGAAGAGATTGGGATTCAATAACAGCTGGAATAATCATTTTAAATAACAATTTTTTTAGTTCTTTCATCCAAGTGTGATAGATATTAAACTCCAAATTTCCTAAATCTTGACGTACTAATGCAATAAGTCTATCGTATTCTTGATATTCCCATTCAGACAAATTTCCCACTGTTGCTTGACTATGCAAAACATTAAGTTCTGTTAGATTAACAAATGATAACATCTCATGTACATTAGAAAGCCAAAATGCACCTGGACTAACAATATCTTCACCTTCATTACCCATTACAGCCGATTGAATACCATCCATTACCAAACCTAAAAATCTCTCTGATTCCTTTACAAATCCTAAACGCCACATCTCAGCTGTAACTAGATTGATTACATGAGCTGGATATAAAACTTCTTTAGAATTAGGTTTTTCTGTAGAAGATGTAATTTGAGGAATAACGGCTCCCTTAATAATAGTATTGAGAACTTCTTGGTAAAGTCCATTTTCATCTTCAAGAACATAAGCAGCTTCGTCATCAGGAGAATAATTTGCAGCAGTTGGTGATGGTAGTCCGGGTATTTTAGGAGATGAAAGTGAATCAGTTCTTGTAGAAAACCCATTTCTATTAGGAGGAGAAGATTGAACGTTGTTGGAACCATCAGCATTAGTAGTTCCGTTGTTAGCTTCATTACCAGCTGGAGACGAGTGAAGGTTGTTACGTTTGGCAGTAGAGAGGGAAACAAGTCCAATGTTGCTCTGGCCGCTTGCACCAGGATTTCTAAGAGGAGTCATGACATTATTTGATACTCCCAACCCAATTGGACCAAATCCAGACGCTGCAGCAGCGGTAGCGGATGCGACAGCTTCTGCCTTAAGCGCATCAATCTCCTTTTTAAGTGCATCAATCTCAGAAACATAATTGGCTGATTTATCCGTGAGGGTCTTTTTATTATTTTCATATTCATTACGATCGACATCAAATTTAGCAAGTTGTTCTTTAGCAGCTGCTAATTGAGTCTCAATTTCTGTAAAGTTTGCAGCGGCATCTTTCAACTTATTTTCATAAGCTTGCTTAGTACTTTCCCATGTTGCTAAATTCTCATTATGCTCAATACGTAAAGCTTGTAGTTTCGAATCAAGTGAGTCATTATCTGTAGTAAGTTCGGCATTGGATGCTTCAAGTTTCGCAATAGTTGCATTGAGAGAAAGAACTTGGTGGCTGAGTTTTTTGTTTTCATTTGATTTATCAGCAAGATATTGAGTGAGCTCAACGACCTTATTTTCAAGACGGTAAGAAACTTCCTTGAAATGGCTAACAGAGCGAGCTTCGGTTTTAAGAGATATAAGTTGTTTACGAGCAAAGTGACGTCTAATAGCACTTTGGACTATTATAATTTTGCGTTTTCGGTTTAAGTAATCGCGACGAACAACATATCCTCTAAAATTACGTTGAATAAGCTTAGAAGCATCTGTATATCGTTTTTCAAGCAAAGTTTTCCTAGAAATGTAACCACGTAAATAAGCTTGAAAGCTTACTGTTGCACTTCTAGTAGCTTTAAATTCATTATGAGCTACATGACCACGCCATACGCGCTGTATGGAAACAGCAGCTCTATAGCGACGAAGATCTTCATAATTTTTCCTTGCGAGATATCCCTTAATACGTGCTTGAACAGCTACTAAGGATTCGCGGATACGCAAATAAAGATTGCGATAATAATTCCTTTTCAAATTCTTTTGAATTATTGTTGCGTAATGATCTAAAGCACGAGAACGAAGCTCTTCAAGATGCGCAAGCATACCAGCTCGAAAGAAAATCTTTGTATGGCCGATTTGATATTTATCCGCAGAAGAAATAGTTTTTGAAAGAATGGTTGCAACTAATTCACGAATAGGTAAAGACCAAGTAGATGAATTTACAAGCATATAATAACGGGAAACAAATTCTTCAAAAGGCCATCTAGTTGGGAAACCAACGCAAGAAATTCTAATTGTTTCTAACACACCACAAGCACGGAGTTGTGAAAGGACAAGAGGACCATTAAATTTCCAGGAGGTCTTTTCTTCATTTGGTTTTATACAACGGATATAATGAACATTAGTACTATTAATTGTATTCATAAGATCTATTAATGACCTTTTAAAAATGCCACCCAACGTAGGTTTCCTTATACTACCAGAATTAACTTTCCTGGTTGTTGTGGCAAGCTGCTTAGAATTGGTATTTGTGTTGGTATTATAATTATTTTCATCCGTATTTTCAAAAGAAGCTGAAATAAGTAATTTTAAAAATTCATTCGAAGAGTTCGACAATATTTCGAGGTGCTGGTCGGGTACAGTGTCCCTATTTTTTTCAATGAAACCCTCAGAGTCATATGTAACATCCATAGCATAATGAGAAATAGTAAAGGAGGATTTTCCAAAACGGGGTTTATGAAAAAACTTGTTATGTTTAGGAGTGTCAAAGTTTTGGTATAACTTATTAATCCAAGATTCATCACTACCGGAAGGAAGACGTGATTCTTCATCTAATAAAGAAAGAATACCAAGCTTAGCTTCTATGAGATCTATACAAGGTTGATTATCATAGAAATCTATAAATTTCCACTCCAAGCCTTCATTTATATATTCATCTTGTTCGAGTTTAAATACGTGTTGATTAAATTCTTGTTGAAGTTTTTCATTAGCATAATTTATACAAAATTGTTCAAAGGAGTTATGCTTAAAATGTTCAAATCCGTATATATCAAGTACACCAATAAAGGACTTAACTGGGGTATCATCCACTGCCAAGGATTTATTCATGGTAGTAACAAGCCAATCGAATAAAATTGAATAGATAAATTTTGCTACTGAATCCCTAACTACCGTTGCCTGCTTCTGATTTAAATTAGAAACAATTTTTTCGCTTCTTGTGACGATTTGTTTTTTCGTTGTCCATTTCGCAAATTCTTCTGGACTTATCCCAAGGATTTCACAAGCAGTTACAAGATTTGGTTCATCTGATGCTAATGAGCATGTATTTCTTGAAGCAGCGATTTGTATATTACCAATATGTAAAATTGCAGAAAGAAGAGCAATAATTTGTTGTTGTTGTTCATAATCTATACCAACAGTTGACAAGGCTTCGCGCGTTACTAAAAATTCTTCTGCATCATTAATATTTTGAATGATGGGATCACCACCTTGATTTACGTAATGAAAATCATTTATTGATGTGAGTTTATATTTTGATCTTTCTTGTTCATTAGCACCAGCGAGGAGTTGATAGAAAATATGATAATTTCTTTCAGTCGCTGGTTGGAAAACAAGACGAGATCTTTCCAATAAATAAGTTCTAATTCTGGCGCCTATAATGTCTACGTTATCATCAAACATTATTTCGAGGTATTTACCAAATCTAGAAGAGTTGTCATTCCTTGTAGTTTTAGCGTTACCGAAGGCTTCCATGATAGGATTTGTTGCTAAGATTGCTTCTTCAGTCTTTGAAAAAGATGCTTTGGAGCCTATAGTTGGAGTACCATTTGTTATTGATTTATTATGACGTTTGGGGCGTTCAGGATCTTCGACAGTTGCAAAATATCTCATAATATATTTTGCAGATACAGTTTTACCAGCACCAGATTCACCAGATACAACAATTGTTTGATTTTTACCATCTCTAATCATGCATCTATAAGCGTCTTCAGCAATACCAAACAAATGAGGTTCTAATTCACCTAATTTTCTTCCAGCATAAGCTTGTATAATGTCTGGTGAGTATAAATTATCTACCCGTTGAAAAGGGTTCGTTGCAATAAGAACTATACCAGAATAGGTATAAATTCCCAATTGGGAATATCTCATTCGAATAGCGTGAAGTACGGAAGGTTCATTTAAATAGGAAAGTGAAGTTAAATCTTCTGGTGATTCTAAGATGGGTGGATTTCTTAAGGGTGGAAGAGTTGCTTCGTCTGAGTTTACTGCACTTGAAGCAACCTGGTTATCTAAATTTAGGGCAGATTTTGGTACTTTCAAAGAAGCGATTTTTTCATTTTCTAATTCAAATTCTAGTAAAACGGAGTCACCTTCTTCTTTCTTTAGTTTAACCTCTGCTCCTATCCAACCTTCTTTTTCGTCAGCGAACCAGCATCGTCTATTAAGTTAGTCGTTGATAAAATGAAGAAAATAGAGGAAGAGGGGAGAGGGGAAAAAATAGTAAATTATAGATAAAATATAAAAAAAAAAGTATTAAATTTAAAAAGGTTACATTGATAATTGAAAAGTAAATAAAAAGGTACAATTATAAAATAAAGCAAATAACAATACAGATAAAAATAGAAAAATAATAAAAAATTGAAACCCATAATAATGTAGATTATAATACAATAATAATAAAACATAAACAAACATAGACAAAGAAAAGCATCAGGCAAGTTGTATAAGAGATGGGCATGTAAGTGTTTCTGAGTACTTATACGTAGGCGTATGTATATATGTATATATATATATATATATATATATATATATATACATGTAAATACACATGTAAATACACATGTAAATACACATATACATACACAAATGCCAAACGCTTCGGAATGCCATGCTTAGAATTTGTTCATATTGATAGTAATATTAATATTAGTATATTATAGTCTACACCAAAATAGATTAAATTTGAAATAATAGTGCTAGTATTGCAGTAATTAATACATACGTCCCTATATCATAAGAAGCCATTGGAAATAAATCAGGTTAGTATGCAATATAAAACCATACAAATTTATATTGCAACTATTTTGTTGTTTTTATGATTAATTATTTCTCCTAATGATTGTGGTATCTATATACTTGGTATTTTTTTATTGTTGTTATTATTATTTATTATTGTTTATTATTGTTTATTATTGTTTATTGTTTATTAATTCTATTTGTTGCTATTATTTGTTTATTATTATTATTATTTTTATTATTATTATTATTATTATTATTATTATTATTTTT
>JAKTQT010000189.1:7523-21031 GCA_030579355.1 Botryozyma nematodophila | reverse complement strand
AGTATGATTTGGAACAAAATAGAAAAGAGAAATACATTTGTGGTCTAAAAAAGCGAATTGTTTTAAAAAAAAAAAAAAAAAAAAAAAGAAACGTAATAGTAAAAGTAAAAGTAAAAGTAAAAGTAAAAGTAAAGTAAAAGCAAAAGTAAAAGTAAAAGTATAAGTAAAAATTAATTGTTTTTCAATTCATTCTAAAAGTGTATTGTGTTGCCATGGTACGATATTTTTAGGATACTTTAATTATAAGCAAGCTAAAGATGTTATGTACAATAACAAAAAGAATTTGCTAAGAGAACTCAAAACTGCTTCATTTTTTAAATCGGACTTTGCTCTATACGGTTGAATAAGTTATGAGGAAATAGCTTAAAATTCAAAATAAACATTAATACATAATAAATACATAATTCTTTCTTTTATTTTCTTACGTAAATTGTACGTACATCAACTACCTATGATGTAACCCAACTCGACACCATTAGCTATTTCTACATAGTAGACTTGCAACTATACTGCTTTTCTTTAAATTACTCATTTTTAATAGCTTTGTACTAATTTGATTTACTCCTACAAATTTGCATTTATACCTACTGCTATTTCCACTTACACCTACTGCTATTTGCCGTGTATTCAAAATTTGATAAATTTGTTTATAAGAATGTAAATATACCATATCTGTGGATTAAAATTAATCCGAAAGACCATGGTTACTTGTAGTGTAGTTTTTCCGAATCTTTTTTCTTTTCTTACATATTCGGACGTATTTACTAAATTTTTAAATATAAATTATTACAATGTAATTCTTTATCAAGTTAAAAAAAAAAATTGTCTTACAGTTGCAACCGTAAAGTAAACTGTCTATGTAAACATTAATCAAACGGTTTGAAGCACCAAACGAACGCTAAGATTAATAAAAAAATAAAATTAACTAATTGTAGAACGGTTTGTTTACATTGAATTAAAGATAAAAAATTTACTAACTTGCAAATCAATTTTGTTTTGAAAATTATCTCAAAACTATATTTTGATTGAAATTTGGTACTAACCTTTTTAGAATAAGATGGCTTAGAGATTCCTCTTGTTTTTATTTCTCTGGTAACCAGATGATGTAAACAAAATATTTAATGACTAAGGTAAATTAGTAGGCAAATTTATATAGATAGGGTATCACATGGAATGTGCAGTAGGACACAGGGTTAGTTATTTAACCCTAATTTTCAATATAATAAACTTAGATTTGGAAGTTAATTAATTGTTTATGAACTATAACGTGCTTCTTTGCAAAGATTAAAACAGATATAGGAATTAGATTTGATGAGTATCATTTTGGATTGTTAATAGTAGACCTTATTTGTAAATATATAATAATTAAGATGTATAACTAGATTTAGAAATCTAAGAGTATATTAAAACTGTGATTTTTTTTTGTATTATTCAATATTATTTTAGATGTTTTAGATTGTAGATAGACTTATAATTGTAATTTTAAATACGCTTATTTTATAAAATTAAAATTGTATATACTTAATAAATTAAAACATCTATATTTACCATAATATATGTAACTAATAGTTAAAAACTTAAAATAAAAACATACTCCAGTTCATATTTTACATATAGTCACAAAAACAATTAAATAGTTAAAGGACGAAATAAAGGGAGACGAGTAGCAAACAGTAAAGAAAATAAAAACCAAATATACAAAATAACGACAAAGGAAATAAAAGTACAAGGGATAAGAGTAATAACTCTTGTCTAAATAAGAAAAACAACTCTTTTTAAAATCCAGATAATAAAAAGAGTAATAAGGAAGGGATAGTAAAATAAAAAATAAAAATAAAAATAAAAATAAAAACATTACCAAACAGTGTATAGTAGAAATAAATAATAACAAACATTTTTTCAATGAAAGTTTAACTAACAATGCATTTAAAATAAAAGATGGAAGAAATATTCCTATCGAGTATCGTGTATTCAAGTCATTTGCAGTTAGTATAAAAAGAGATTAGTTATATTATAATAAAATTAATCTAATCGCGGCGATCGAGAATTCCAGTCCTCTTTCCATGACAAAATAGGTGAATTTGTATTTGGGATTGAAGCACGATATTTAAAAGATTTTGCCACAGCTAAATGTTAGTAATGAAGGAAATTATATAGAAAATATAATATAAAACATTACTTACCTTTGTATATCAAAAAAGCGCCAAAAGAAATTATTAATAAAACAAAAATAAAAGGAATCATTGAAGAAAAATTTAATAGTTTAAAAGATGTATTTGAAATGTTATCCAAAGATTTTCTAATTGGAAGTTTTGAAAAATATATGGCTCTCCAGTTTAATTCATCAATAGGAAGATTAACATCTAAAGGAATATGATTTAGTAAATCTGATCTAATTGCCAATTGCATATCACCATCAAGAAAGGTGTGTTCTTGAATCAAACGAGGATCAATTGCTAAAGGTACTGTCATATTTATAGGTATTGAAGATACAATAAAATAAACAGTTGATATATTTGACTGTGTTATAAACTTTTATATATGTATATATATTTATAGTATATTAATATTATAATCAAATATAATATAAATTAATTATTAGGTTATGATGCTAATTATAAACTTGATATTCTACAGAGAAGTAAAATAAATTAAATGTTAAAATTTAAATGTTTAAAAATAAATCATTTATAAAAATAAATTAAATATTAAATGTCCAATAATCTGTTGTAAAACCGTTGGTTGAAAATTTTATTATGTAAACTGGTCGTAAGGGCGAAAAAAACGGTGCGCTATTAATTTTGCTAATTAAACAAACAATTGTTAGGGTTATGTTGATAAGCTGCACTCTAATGTCGAAAAATGGTTTTGTAAAGACAACAAAATAACAAAAGTACACATAAAAAGCACCAATATATATAAAATATATGTGAAACATAAATTTAAAATACATACATTTCATATAAAATACATACATTTCACATAAAATACGCTCAAATATAATATAAAAACACAATACAACTATATAATTACTCTCATATAGCACAAATTATAAGCAAACTAGCCTTCGCGAGCTAATTGTAAACATTCGTAAATGTCCGTAAATCACTAGCGTTGGCAACCAGCCCTGCATAGGAGTTTAAAAAATTTGTTTATGACTTCATAAAGGTAGTATTTAAATAGTTGTTAATTATAAATTAATTAGTAATAGTTTAGAAATTACTTATATTGGTTAAAATATTTTTATATTACCATAGAAAATCGCTTTTTAATTCGGTTTACTAAGTAATTCATTTGTGAAGATAAAATTTACTATACACGATAAAATAAAGGAGAGGTGTAAAAAGGAGTAAAGGGATGATGTTCCTGTGCGTTGTCAGACGTGAGTTTGCTCAAAATAGTTATATTTTAAAGTTATTTCTTATAGATTGAAAGATAAAGCAGGAACACGTATTTAAATTATGATTACTTAAATGGATACTATGATGTTTAGACTATTATGAATACTATGAAGACTAGAATACTATGGATACTATGAAGAATACTATGAATAATATAAACTGAAGATCAGTTTAATCGTTAAACTCACTTTTCAGAAATACGCATAGTGTTATGGAAACCACAAAACACATAGGTAATACCAAGCGCAATATTTAGGGTAATACATATTTGAAACCCAGGTAATTCTGTTCACGTGATTAAAATATGTATGTAAATATGTATGTAAATAAATAGTAGTTAAATGTTTTTTAATAAAAAAATCCTTGCCTCATTGAGAGGTTATATTAAGCTATATATAGTTTATCTAAAGTCCTCAATTCATGTTTCCTGAATTATGAGGTTCATGTTGATTTGAGGATTAGTTCTTTCGAAGAAAGAACTTAGCGTAAAATATAAAACTGTAGATCGTAAAAGATAATAATAATGAATAAACAAAGAGATCAAAAAAGGAGGGTAAAGGAGGGTAAAGAAGGACTAAGGGTAGTGATTATTTTCAGTTAGAACAAAACCCAGGTAATTTATATGGTTTCTATGGATAAGTTTTACCACCTCTTAGTAATATCACTAAGGAAACAATTCTGTTTGTTTACATATGAAAATAATAAAATCCTAAGGCTTTTTAAATATCATAGTATAATTTTGAATATTTTACAGTATTCCCAGTATTCCTTTAAATTACAATAAAATTGTTTTGGATTGCATATGTTTACTTAAAATTACTATGTAATCTTTTGATATCATATGGTATTTCTAATAGTATACAATTTTTGAAAGCAAATACTAATGTTAAACAAAGCGATAACAACACAACAAAAGGCACAAAACTTTATAAATAATATTATTCACTAATAATAAAAATCAATAGAATGTCAGCCTGTAGAGTTCGCGGAACTGCGGTTGGATTACTTATTGGGTATTTATATTTTGCTATTACAATAATACTCTGTTACGAAGAGTAACTTTGTTGAGAAGAAACCTTGCTAATTTTAAGGACTGCAATATTAATATCCAATTTTCAATTTGGTCTTCAAACAGGTATATTATTTTTACTATTTATTAGTATTACTTTTTACTATTTATTAATATTTATTATGTATTATTTATTAATATTTATTAGTACTATTAATATTTATTAATATTTATTATGTACTAGTTATTATAATTTATTATCATTATTTTTAAAGTCGATTTATTTGTAGTAATTTCTATTGCTCACCAATATCTTAGGATGGGTCTCAATGATGTCATTGCCAGCCGCATTATTAGGATTTGCGATATTTTCATCATTGAAAAATCATTTAAATAGTCCTTTTAATGTCCAAGAAAATGTATATGTACAATCGGTCGCTGTAGCTGTTGGAACCGGTCCTTTGGCATACGGTTTAGTAGGTGTAGTTCCAGCTATAGAGAAACTTCTTACAATAGAAGAAAGTGGCAAAAAAATTTATTTTGCATTACCAAAGTTAACGCTATGGTGTATTGGTTTAGCTTTTTTTGGTGTTTTTTTTGCTATTCCTCTTAGATATCAAACTATTATCAAGGAAAAACTTCCTTTTCCTTCTGGTTCTGCAACTGCAACTTTACTAGAAGTTTTGCATGATAATGCAGATTTGAAAAATGTACCAGCAACTGGTACATTACAATTGGATGACGATTTACATGTCAGTGATAATTTACTTTCAAGTAACAATTCACTATTAAATGACAATCCACACTCAGATTTTATTTCAAACTCCTTAACCAATGGCGAAGAGCCAATTAGTAACAAGAATTTAAACTCAATTCTTGACACTAATACGGAAAAAAACACGAAAATAAACATAAAACTTATGAGCATATCTTTTCTCATTTCTGGGTCGTATGCAATATTAGCTTATTTTATTCCTTACATTTCACAAATACCCTTTCTAGGAAACCATATTGCCAAAAAATACCTATGGGCATTCCAACCTTCACCTGCTTATTTTGGTCAAGGTATTATAATGGGATTGCCAACTGTTTTTTCTATGCTTTTAGGAGCAATATTGGGATGGGCTTTTTTGGCCCCGCTTTCTTTACACATGGGCTGGGCTCCCGGTCCTATAGATGATTGGAAAACAGGTGGTCAAGGTTGGATTTTATGGATATCTTTATCAATAATGATTGTTGATTCAATAATATCATTAGGCGATGTATTAATTTCTTATATTTTAAATCTAAATCCTAATTTCTCTGTTAGTAAATTTATATCAGAGTCAATCACTAATATATCAAAAATTTTCAACTCACTATTCGCTAAACACAATAGTGCACAAAATGAGAATTCTGCTAGTTTAATTAATTCTTTTTATAATGACGATGCTAATTACCTCAATAATTACGCTAATAATACTAGCTCCAATTCTAATACTAATACTGATACGAGTAGCAATAGTAATAGTAATAGTAATAGTAGTAGTAATGACTCGGTAAAACCAAGTGTAGTGTTGTTTGGATTAAGTGCCACGGTTTTATTATGTGGAGTCAGTATGAGATTCATATTTGGCACAGAAGATACGCCATTTCTTTCACTATTTGTTTCTTTGCTACTAGCCTTACTTCTTTCTATTTTAGCTGTAAGAGCACTAGGAACTACAGATTTAAATCCTGTATCTGGTATAGGTAAAATTTCCCAACTGGTAATGGCTGGTGTAATGCATAATCATTTTTTGTCTACAGGAAAATCACCAATTGTCGGAAATTTAATTGCTGGTGCAATTTCAGAAGCAGGTGCTCAACAAGCTGGTGATCTTTTGCAGGATCTTAAAACTGGATAGCGTTTAAACGCTTCACCAAAAGATCAATTTTATGCACAAATGATTGGTTCACTCTATGGTGCTCTTCTTTGCCCAGTTGTATATCGTCTATTTCTTTCTGTATATGAAGTTCCGGGACCTATTCTTAGAATACCAACTGCAGTTGTTTGGATAGATTGTGCTCGTTTGCTTACTGGCCAAGGTCTCCCTGAAAATGCGCAAAAGTTTGCAATAGTTGCTGGAATAATCACGGCGTTTGTGTCGATTGCAAAAATAATTCTTTTAAAGAGATACTCTTGGGCTATATGGATACCGTCAGGTGTAGCTCTTGGAGTTGGCTTGTACAATACTCCTTCATTCACTATTGCCAGATTTTTAGGAGGATGTGCTGGAGCTATATACTTGTCATATAACAATTCCGAAGCTTTACATTTTAGAAGTACTGACGATAACAATGATAACAATATTAACAATAGCAATATTAGTGATAACAGTGGTAGCAACACTGATCCCAATAGCGATCCAAACAATGAATCACAATTAAATGAGAAAGAATCACAGAATGTTAAAGTCAGGCTGATAGTGACCGCAAGCGGTCTTGTCCTAGGAGAGGGAGTTTTAAGTATAATTGTTTTAGCTTTAACTTCTTTTAACGTTCCCCATTTTTAATGACTTTTTTGTGTATTTGTTTTTATTATGATTGAGTGTTTATTGTGATTTTTTTTTGTTTTTATTTTGTATTATAATATTTCTGATGTTACATTTTTTGAAAGCATAAGACGTATGAATTAACGTTACTTGTTTAATATTTACAGGTGTTATTTATTTATTTATTTATTTATTTATTTATTTATTTATTTATTTATTTATTTATTTATTTATTTATTTATTTATTTATTTATTTATTTACTATAAAAGGAGAATAAATGTTTGTATCCATTAAGACAATAAGATGACTTATATTATGGGAAAAGTCCATATATTAAAAGTCCTCAAGTTTATAAACCTTGAAAATTAGTATAGGTATTTTTAAAAATAAGGATTGGTTTATGTATTTGTGTATTTGTTTTATTTTACGTTTACTTCACTTACATCATAAGCTACTTCCTCATAAGGATGGCTTCTGTAAAACCAGATTAGTAAGAGAAAATCAAAAAGCGAAAAAAAGTTAAACAAAATGTAAAATCGACTTACTCTTTTAAAGCAGAAACAGCATTTTTGATACAATTCTCAGAAACAAGAATTTCAACTTTTGCTTCTTTAACTATTTCTAGTTCGCCAATTTTTCCCAAAAAAGGCGAGGCTCCTTTTTGAGCTCTAAACTGACCAGTCCCAATTGACTCAAAACAGACATTGTCATACTTTTGATAAGCACCAGCGCCGGTTTTAAAAATAGCTTCTTTAGTTTGAGCAAGATGTGTCAAGGGCACATAATAAATGAGTTTATATCTTAACATTGTAGTAGTTTTTGTGGTTTTTTTTATACTGTTGGCGTTTTATTTAGTTTTATTGTATTTTTGTTGTTATTCTAATAGTAAAAAAAAATGTATTTATTAGCAACCATGGGCATGCCCATGGTTGCTAATGGGCATGGCTGTTGTGATTAATATCTAATATCAAATAAATTTTAACCTCTCTAATCTTTAAATTAACTTTCCAATTTTTGTTTGTTTACATTTTTATATGTGAATACATTTCCTGATTTGGTGAATATTATTCTTGTCTTGAATAGAAAAGGTGAGCATTTAATACTTTGTTTTTGCATGATTTTTGCATAATTTTTGTATGTTTTTGTATGTTTTGATGTATGTTTTTTGCACGTTTTTAACATATTTTTCGCATTTTTTTAGCATAACATTAGCACATTTCATTCTTTTTGAAGTAACTTTTAACGTGTACTGAGATTTAATTAAAATTCTCTTAGAATATCTTAGTAGAAATGGCAAGAAAAGCAAAAAGGAAAATTGCAGAGCTAAAAAAAGAAGCTTTAACCCCTGCAGATACCAAGAATACTGAATCAATTACGTCAAGTAATAATAACAATAATAATAATGATAATGATAGCAATAATAACGATAATAATACTGACACTAATGGTACAATTGATATTAAAACAGAAACAGTTGATACTATAGATTTTAATGAGACTGGCACTGGTATTGACATTACTAAACTACAAAACACACCAAAAATTTCTTTTAATGAAACTGAAAATGAAAATGAAAGTTTAATACAATTGAGAGTCGTTATTGCCGCCGCTATAGCTGATGACCTACTTTCTGGGGGGCTGGAAGATCCAGATATAACTGATGGTAATAGTATAGAAGAATTAAAAAAACAATCAAACTGCGAAATAAAATTTTTAGAAAATGGAAGTATTGGCTCTATAGATAGGATAATTGTTTTTACTGGAAAATTAAGATCAGTCTCCAGAGCAATTAGATTGATTTCAAATTGTATTTTAATTAGAGCATCAAAATCTCCTGAATTTGCTTTACAACAAAAGTTGTTGTATTCTTCAACTTTAGAAAATTACCACCTAAATCCAAAATTGTATACTGATCCAATTATTTCAGTACGAATTATTGTACCTGGTGCAGAAACGTTGAATTTCTTAAATAATATAAAATTATTACAAAAAATTAAATCTTCTTCAAATATAATCTCAATTGTTCCATCTGTAACTTTTTGGCCACTTTCATCAGATAGATCTATTATCATAACTGGTACTCCTGTATCTATTGAAATTGCAATTTTCGAATTATCTTTAATTATAAATAATAACACAAAGACTGTCTATACTGATGAAGATGACAACGATAATGATAATGATAATGATAATAAAATTAGCAGTGATAATGATAATGATAGTAATGTTAATAAAAAGAAGAGTACTAATAATAGTGTTTTGGAAGGACCACCATTTGCAAAATATCATCCTATACCAGCTTATGGAATATTTGGCCATCCAAATTACTTTTCATTGCACACGGAATTGCCAATTCCTACTCCATCGAACCCCTATGGTATACCATCAACTAGTACTGATACAGAACTAGTAGGTATGCTTCAACCAATTCAAATTAAAAGTAATAATAATAATAACAAAGAATCATTATTAGGTTATAATTATAGTAATACCAATACTAATAGCCAAATCCCAATGCCTGTTTCTTTCCCGGTAGACATACAAAATCCACAATATAATACTAATGTTAACACTCCAATAACTGAAAAGATTTACATTCCAATGGATATGGTTGGTTTAACAATAGGCAAAGCGGGTTCAACATTAGAAGAAATCCGCCAAATGTCTGGTTCTGTAGTCAGAGTATTGGATCAGGAGTCCCCCAACGCTACAAAACGTCCTGTATCAATAACTGGTCTTCCTGAATGTAACAAAAGGGCAATATTCCTTATTAACTCTCGAATAGAAAATGCAAAACCAAGGCACTGAAAGAGTTTTTTTTTTCGTTTTTTTTTTTTTTGTTTAATTGTTTATTGTATATAATTAAATGCTTGTATTCTATACTTTTTATATATGTATTGTTTTCTACACTTACACTTACTCTTATAATCTAACTAATAATTTTACTTATTTACAATTAAGCTTATTATATAATAAAACTAAAATACACTTATTATTATTATATCACATACATAATATTTACAAATTTCTATTATACATTCATATTTAACATATTAACAGGAGCAATGAGTATGTTTTAGTTATTCTTATTACCTCCCTTCGCAGATGAGATCCAATTAATGAACTCAAAAAAAACATTAGGCTTCATTCCATCACTACGATTCTGAAGAATCCAATCCTTAAGTGTCTCACCATAAATATCTACAATCTCGCTAACAAACCTTGGATACTTTGACTTATCCTGTTTTTGAATCGGTCCTAATATCATGCGTGCAATGAACACACTTGATTGTGATGCAGATTGACTTTGCGCACGATTCTTGGGCTTTCTAATAGTCTTATGTAAAGGGCTTAAAACATTTTTTAATGCTTGTTTTGCATCTTTATCACTCTCAATTATTGGAACAGGTCTTAATTTGCATATTTTATTTCTTAAAATATTATGACTTCTTTCTCCTAAACGTAAATTTGTTGTCGTCCCTATTAATGTAACGATAGCAGGCATGACTAATAGAATTACTGAAATAACGTCGTTCAAATTAATAGTCTTTTCTGATGCGGTATCATTATCATTTTGTTTCGAAATTTCACTATTAATACATTTAAAATAAATTTCTAAGAGATCCAAAACTCTACTTTTAAATTGAATAACATTTTCACGAGCCTCAGCAGCTTGTTTTTTACGTGAAACTTTCTTTTCTTTGCCATCATCTTCATCATCGCTATCTAATTTTCTATTTCCAAATCTCTCCTTGAATATTATACTAAGCTGCTTATCTAAAGCCATCATTTCATTATCGTCCATAGCATCGTCATCGTCTTCATCTTCATCGTCGGTTTCGCTGTTTTCTCCTTCTTCGTCTTCTTCCATTGAACTTCCTTCCGAATTGTTATCCTCACTATGTCTAATTCCTAATGCTTTAGCAAGTTTTTTATTCATTTCTTTGTCTCGAATCTGTGTAGTACTAATTTCTCCAGATTCACTTTCAGAAGAGCTGGAATCTTCATCTGAACTTCCGACTTTATTTATTTCAGATTTTTCTTTTGTTTCTGAATCAGCGCTTGAACTAGAATCTGAGTCGGAACTTGAACCAGATCCAGATCCAGAATCAGCATCCGATGATTGGTCTTCATCCTCCTCATCTATTTCTATTTCGCTATCTATTTCAAAAAGTTCATTTTGACCTATAGTACTCTCCTTGGTATACAAAACATCGGTAAGTAATTTTATACTTTCAATAGTAGCATTTTTTGCAAAAGTGCTCCAAACAGTTTCCGCTAACTTTCTCAACAAAGCTGAATTTTTAGTCATAAATGATAGTAAAATTTCAGTTAAAATAATTAATGAATTAGAATTAAATTCCTTTGAATCCTTTTTACCAATTGAAGAAGTATTATCTTCATCATCTAAATCATTACTGAAGGTTGTAGAGTTATATAAACCGTGAAGTTCTTCAAGAACTTGGGCAGCCTCTGAATCAGCATTATATAACTGAAGAATAACTAGAGAAAAGAGTAACTCAAACGCTTTAAGTTGTGAATTGTCAGCATGTGGAGCAGATCTTTTCTTACGAATTCTTTCTAGTAATTTCAATTCTCTGTCATGCACTTTTTGTAATTGCGTATCAAAAGCTGTCGTTAATTTGAATTCTGAGAATAACGGTACAATAGATGTAATGACTTTTACAGCCCGGAAAGGCCAGGTTGTTCCATCAGAATTAGAATAAGGCATAACTATAGACAGACATGAGCCTAAACGGGCCCGGCATGTAGACTGAGTGGTTTCTGATAACGCTGGTTTAACAGCCGGAACATTTTTAACCAATTTTTCTAACGAGTACTGTAAATCGTTCAACTTTTTACTATGAGACAATAGTTTACTATCAAGATCATTCTTATTATCATCAGATTTTTCAACAGTAAAATGCCCATAAACAGATAAAACAACTATAATCTTGTCAAGCCAATAAGTTGAAATTTCAGAAGACTTAAAACAATCGCGGCTTTTATTTTTAACCAAATTTAAAAGTTGGTCTAAAACCCATTGTCTACGACGTTCAGCTGCAGATACGTCATTTTCTTTTGGTTGTGCAAAAATTGAAATAAATAATGTGCTAAGCTCATTTATTTGATCTATATTGATTAGATTCACAAGAGAATCAATCGTTTTTGACTTTGTTAGTCTATCAAAATTTGGAACTGCATTTTCTCCAGTTAGAATAGATTTTAAAATGATGGGAGTTTTTAAAGAATTTTCTTTAGCTGTTTCAACTATAATGGATAATACTTGTTTTGCTGCTTTATTCAAATATCTATTAGCATCAGACGCCTGATTAATCAAACAACGCATTAGATTTTTCGAAAACATATAAGGGACATACTCAGGTGGAATTTGTGGGAAGTATAAATTGAAAACTTGCAACCCCCAATATTTACGTTCTGAAGAAGATGAAGAAGCAAATAAGGATTCATCGACAGCTATTCTCCAAAAATCTTTAAACGAGACGATACTAGTATGAGAAATTTTTTTCTTTTTTGATTTGTGCTCATAATCGTCTTTGTCCTTACTTTTGTTTTTATTTCTCTTTTTATTATCATCATCACTATTAGCTTCAGTTAATAAATTTTCAAGTATAATTTTCCATACAAAGTGGATTTTTGGATTCCATAAACCTTTTTGGATAGACTTTAAATTTTTTTTATTATTATTGTTATTTTTGTTGCTATTACTGTCCTTACTATTTTTATTAGCATCATCAGTGTCATCATAATTTTCTTTTAAAACTTTAGCTAAAAGAGCCATATTTGAAGTTTCTAGTGGGTTACCGTTTTTCCATATAGAATCGAACTTCTTTCTAGCTTTCCTTGGTAGAGATAAATAGATAGAGACACCTTCTGGAGTTTTAGATAAACCACAAGAATCGATGTACTCAATATTCCATTTAAAAAAGTCATCTTCAGGAATCTGCTTGAATTTAGAAAAAGATTTAATAGAATTCACTAGAATCCATAATGCTGGTTCTCTTATCCAACTTTTCTGTAATGCCAAAGAAATCAACAACTTTACAATATATTGGTACTGTTCAAAGCTAATTATAGAAGCTAAATCAGAATTTAAAATCGATTGCAAGCCAAACATTTGTCCAAATAAATAATCACGTTGTTCCTGTTTAGAGATTTTACCTGTAATTGTTGTAAATTTTATAAGTTTTTCAACAATATTGCTAATATCAATAGCATTTTTTCTTTCTGATAATATTTCCGTTAGAGCAAGACAAAAACCAATTCTCGCACTGTCCCTTGAACTGTTTAAACCTTTAAGGAGACGATTTATAGAATAATCCCATTGTTCGTCATCGTTCTTTTCTTTCAAGTCCTTTAAAAGTGAGTCCGTTGCTTTAATTCTCGTTTCGTGGTCATTTTCTGCCAATTGCCAATAAAAATCCAATGACATTTTGATCTGAAAATAGAATTAACAATTAATTATTAATTTATTTATTATATTTGTTTGATATATTTGGAAATTTTTAATTTTTTTTCTTTACTATGTTTATATTTTTTTTAGTATATAATATTTAATCTAG
>JAKTQT010000187.1:16614-27160 GCA_030579355.1 Botryozyma nematodophila | reverse complement strand
CTTCATAAGCTACATAAACAACATGTGAGCAAAATTCAATATTTGATTATAGTAAATAATAAATAAAAATCACTATGACAACATTTTAGTTTCGCTAGAAACTCTTGTATTCTGAAAAATCTGTTTTCTAATTTTGGTATTATTCTTAGGTTTTCTTGCTTATTCGCTTTCAATTCCTCCCAATAAATTTTTTGTTTTCTGCTCAGAATTAGAATTGAAATTAAGTAAACAAACCCCGAAAAAATAAAAAAAAGTAAAAATTAACAAACAAATAACAGATAACAAATAAAAAATAAAAAGTGAAAAATAAAAAATTAAATATACTTCTTAATTAAGAGTTAATATTAAATATTCAGGAAAGAAATATTGGAATTTTTTTATTTACTTTTAATAATTTATTAATTTGTAGTTTTGTTATTTAATTATTTTATTTTGCATTTGTTTTTGTAGATCAGGTGATTTTTCAAATACCTTTAATGTGGAATTTTTACTAAGTATTTTACTTCACTTGTATTTATTTTCATATAGTTTATGTTTTATATTTATTTTAATTTATTTTAATTTATTTTATTTATTTTAATTTATTTTAATTTATTTAATTTATTTAATTTATTTATATATTTTAATTTATTTTAATTTATTTATATATTTTTATATATTTTTATTTATTTTTATTTATTTTTATTTTATTTATTTTTATTTGTTTTTATTTATTTATTTACTCATTATTGTTTATTTTATTTCTTATTTATTTACTCATTATTATTTATTTTATTTATTATTTATTAATTTAAGTTTTCATTTTATTTTTCTTTCATTTCCTTTCCTATTCTACCACAGCAATATGGAAAATCCAAATACAAGTCTTGTAAATAGCGCGTTAAACTATAATGGTGATGCCTTATATGATTTTATCAAACAAGGAGATTACGGTTCTGGTGAAGACTTCTACAGTCATTTAGCAGCTGATTATCTAATATCGATTGAATCTTATCTAGAATTTATCAGTGAATGGGACAAATCTTATTCCCTGTCTGAAAAGAAAGAAAATAGTAAAAATGTTATAAATATTGAAGAATCAAAAAACGCAGAAATAATTGAAAATTCTGAATGGACATGGGAAATTGCTTTGAAAAATAAATCTTTAAACAATAAAATTCAACAGGATCTTAAAAAAATTGAATCTACTATAGCAACTTGGGACATATCTTGTTTAAAAGACACAGTTTATAGAATAAACAAACATGCCTCATATTCTGATGTCGTATTAACTTCCTTAGTATTAAGATTAATCCCCCTTTTAGATCATCTCTGTGATTTACTTTCCTTGTATCGCTCAAGACTTGCAGTTGTAAACTTATATGATAAATATAATACCTTATTATCTGAAATATCTCCTCAAAGATACAATGAAACTGGCTTAGCAATGTTAAGACTTACTTCTATAATCTTAGGAGAAATAAAATTAATAGCAATAGATGATATTCCTCAAGAATGGGATGATAAAATTAATAACATTGAAAATTTAATTAGATCTAAAATTGATTCTGCTTCATCTTCATCAGCACCATCTTCAAGCAACAGCGGTTCACAAAACGTTTCTCCAGTTTCTAATCCGATTCCTGAAATTCCTAAATTCACAAACGTTAAAAGTTTAATAATACCACAAAATGTTCTAGAAAGTCAAAATCCATCTGTTAGCAATATTGTTAAAACAAAGGAGCTTATTGAACCTAAAGTTATCATAGATAAAAATGAAAATAATCCAATTAAATTCACTCCACCAATACAGAAAATTCCAAAGAGTTTTTCAGAGCATTCTTCACTTGCTATTAAATCGAAATCACTTTCATCTGTTCATATACAGGAGCAAGAAGAGCAAGCTATGATTGAAATACAAAGACTAGCACAAGAAAGATTAGAAAAAGAACGCTTAAGAAAAGAATGGGGTCTTGAATCAGATTCCCTCATTCCAGATTCAACTATGTCTGAAAGCTACTCTTATGTTTATAATCATCTTAATAGCCAACCAACATCAAACAATGTAAATAATGAAATAGAAAAATCCAATTTATTACAACACGATATACGTTCGGACGCTGGGGGTGTTCGAAATTATAGAAGAATTGTTTCAGCCTCAAGCTCGATTCCTAATAATTTGTCTACTTCGGTTATGGGACTTGGTACAGGTTTATCGAGCAATAATAATAATAGATGGTTGTCTTTGAATGATAAAAGTTCGAAAAGAATTTCTCGAGCACTGTCAACTAGTAGTGGTAAACGAAAGGATAATTTACTTCATAATTTATTATATACTAATCAATTGTTGGATATCAATAAACGAGCATCACAGATTTCACAATCTCCACAATCTCCCGTCACAAAGGACAGTGTAAAATCTCAGAATGGATCAGAATCTGGAAGGGTTTCATTGAAAGCAGAATTACCCTCACTTATGTCGGCATTTGCTTTATTAGATAACCAAACAGACCAAGAATCTGGAACTGATTATGGCGATGGTGATTCCGATGCATACGAATCTGCCAAATCTCATCCATTATTTTCCGCTTTTAGTGATGCTTCTTCACAAGCCTCTTTTAGTTTAGCTGGCTCGTTAGTAAACGGGTTCAAGCGCGAACAATCGAGTATTAATATTCACAATATTAATAATAATATTAATAATAAACAAAATATAGCAACATACCCTGCTAATATTGATAGTCCAATTGAATCGCCTCGATCAGTTAGCGGCACATTATTTGATAAAGGGATTACAGCAGAAACCACAGGAGAAGAAGATTCTAAATACCCGAAACTTCTTTATTCTAATACTCCACGATCTATGACTCCTTCTCATAGTCGACATAGTTCTTATAATTTGACAACAAGTCCTTTACATGATGAGAAATTGTCTCCCCCAAATTTATATCCTATAAACTCAGAAGATTATCAAAATTACAACATGCCTATAGCTGGGTCTCAATATGGTCAGATTTTAGATAGCAAAGTCCAGGATGTTCTTTTAAGCGTTTCAAAGCAAGCAAAACTCACTACAGAGACTTTGAGAGCTCATACATTAGCTAATGCGGCAAGCGCAGGTCCATCTGCATATCAAACTGTTAATAGAGCAAAATCAATTTCTGGATTTACAACGTCTAGCTCTGGGGCTGGACAAATTAGAAAATACACATTTACAAAACCAGATGGTACTAATCATTTATTATGGGTAAAACTTATGAATGGAAGACCAATGGTAAAAGTATCTGGGGGATATATCGAACTTTCTGATTGGCTATTCGAATATGCTTCTCATGATGCGCATGAAAAATTATTTGAACAGGGCAAAATTGGTTCTAATTCTGTAAATACCGATTCATTTGAAAGATTATATTGGGATAATTCACCAACTTATAATGAGTTACGAAATCATTTTATTTCTGAACAAGAAAGAAATAGAGGCTTACCTGTTATTAATGAGCCAGCCACAGGAATAGAAAGTTCCAATGAAGTAGATTAGTTCAATAGGAACTACAGAGAGATTTGGTCAATACAAAATAGTTCTGGAGGGATGTGGCTTAAAAGGATAAAGTTTGGTGTTTACTTATTTAATTTGATTTTGATATTACATTTACATTTAGATTTATATTTATATTTATTTTTATTTTACTTTCATTTGTATTTTGCTTTAATTATGCTTTGGTTTCTTATGTTTTTATTTTGTTGTTTCATTTTTGCTTTGGTTCCTTTGGGTTTGTAAATCTAAACATTTGAAGATTACTTGATTTCATGAAATAGATATCGCATCAATAGACTTTAAGGACTAGTTAAATATTTATTTATCAGCGATAGATGTTAATATATTTCGTTTGTTTATATTATTTAATGTTTATTGTAATTATACAATTTATAGTATATTGACTTTGGAGAGTTCGAGATTATATGGTTACTCTCGTTGTTAGGACAATTAGATTAATTAAATATTAATTACCAAGAAAAGACAAAAAGTACCATTTTAAGTAATTAAACATTAAACTAGGTAATTTAATTGAAATAACATAGACATATATTTCTAATTGTATAACTTCATATATGTATTTATTTTATGAAGTATTATTGATTTTAAGCTGAGAAAAATTATTTAAATATCTGAATTTATATTTTAAAGTTAGAATTTTACAATATGTCTGAATCAAATGAGGGATTTGGTGGATTATTTTCAAAAATTAAAAGTATAGCGTCTTCAAAAAGTTCACAAAGTTCATATGGTGGTAAATCGTCAGAAGATTCTACAGAAATACACAAGGCTTTGTGTAGATACTACAGAAATAAATTAGGATATTCACCAGAATGGCTTGATCCTAATGGTGGGGCGCCAGTTTCTAATAATAATTTTAATAATAATAATTATGGAAGGAATATGAATTCTTATGGACAGGTAAATAACAATGAAGCACAATCATTACAAAACGGAAGATTTAATTCAAATCATACTGGATTATATGATCCTACGGATTCATATTCTTCTTCAAGGGGTTCTAATTTACAACAAGCAAATAAAAGTTCTGCAAGTTTGAAAAACGCATCTTTACAAGATATTTATAAACGACGACCTTCGACAGCGAGTCGTGCAAATCTTCCAAATAGAATGGGACCAGTACGTCAGCATACTTTTCATGGGACTACTTATGATAATAATAATTATAATAATTCAGGCAATCAACCTATAGCAGATGAAACATCAATTTCAGCAGGTGAAATTTATCAAGGCAAAGGAAGAATGTCTTTGGACAGCCAAAGACCTTCTCACAATGGAATGAATGATAATAGTGGCTATAATTTAGGACAAAACTCAAGAAGAAATATAAACAATCGAAACCCAGGTCAAAGACCAAATGGTACGAATAATGGTGGGAAGTCGTCGGCTGGTTCTTTGCGGGTCAGAGAACGGATGCGTGCTGAGGGCAACCCATACCGATAGATACGAGTGTATCACATGTTGCATTGTGTTATATTATATACTATGTTATATTATATACTATGTTATATTATATACTATGTTATATTATATACTATGTTATATTATATACTATGTTATAATATATTATATCATTGTGTATAACGTGGCATATTTATTTTCTTTATTCTTATTATTACTTTACTTGCTAGAGTTTTACTTAAGTCTACAATATTAACTACAAACCTACATAGAAAGCATTGTTTAGTATTTATTTATACATTTATTTATACATTTATTTAAACATTTATTTATACATTTATTCACACATTTACTTATTTATACATCTATAGTAAATAATAACAAAACCTATATCCATGACAACACTGTTTAAAAAGGACTACGTAATTCAATTATTCTGCACACGTATGACGAAACAAATATTAGAATAATTATGAATAATAATATTTATTAACATTTGTTTATTTGTTTTTTTATATATCCTGGTGTGTATTTATTAGCATTTTTTAGAATACATACTAATTAATTTTAAATTAATTGTATATAGTAGAGTATTTTTACTTTATTAATAAATATAGCATTTTACGGTAACCAGAACGCCGTTGAATGGTGAAACGTTTGCCAATATAGTATAATATATTATAGAATTGGCTTATTTTAATTATTATAAATAATATAAATATTATTATCGATAATATAAACGGTAAATAGTATTAAAAAATGGAACAGGGAGAAAATTCACACTCAACGAAACAAGTTGTATTGTTATTCTCCAAATCAAGGGTTTATATACACCCAACCAACTCGGCCAAAGATAATATTCCTGGATTTTTGGCAATTGTTAAACCACCAAAAGCATCAAATAATGACATTTTAATATCATGGATACCAGAGGAAACATTAATGAAAAAAGATGAATACGATTCTTATGTAAAAGTTGATTTGATTTCCGATACGGATAATAATACTAATAATAATTTATTAACCAAAGAGGTCTTGGTTTCTCAACCTTCAAATATGGCAATATCATCTTATGCATTTGCAATACCAATATCAGATCTTTATTCAATAATTGTAAGAGCTCCATTTGTTGGATTATGGTGGGGTTCTTTAATATTTAATTGTAAAACAAGTGATACTTATCCAGCTTTATTTTTTCATGATGATGAATCACAATCAACTATTCTTTTACAAAAAGAAAGAAATAAACGCTTTGAAACTTATATGAAAAACCCTGAAACTGGTTCCGCTGTATTCTGGGGTGGAGAACAATTTATTTCTGAATTAAAAAAATATGCTATTGTACAAAAATCAACTATAGATCCAAAATTATTTCTTATTAATCCTGATTCAAATGATATTCTTTCATTATGTTCTCCAAATCTTAAAGTTAAAAATAAGAATCAACCTTTTTTTCAAAAATTCATTAAAGATGCACAATGGACTATTTTAGAAAAATTATCTCGTGTGACAAATTTTTCAAAACGTGCTGCTCATGATATTGTAGAAAATTCCCCACCACCCGTTAAATCTTTATTAGCAAAACCAGAAGTTAAAAGAATTGGTGATGAATTTGATTCTGCAAGAGTATATCTAGCAAAATGGGCAATGGCTCTAGCTGAAGAAGCTGAAAAAAATAAAAAAATAATTATTGTTTCTGATCATTCAACTTCAGTACCTTCTTCCTTGGGTGATTTTGAGTTCTTGAATTGTGATGAAAAAATTGAAAGAAGATCACCAGTGACATTAGCCGAATGGAATTCATTTTTTGACCAATCCAATGGCGAATTAAAATTTACAATAAATGAGGTTAAAGAAAAAATTTTCCATGGTGGCTTAACGAATGATGCTCGTTCTGAAGCCTGGTTATTTTTATTAGGTGTCGTAGATTGGTCTTCATCTGAAGAAGAAAGAATAGCAATTTTATCTTCAAAAAGGGATGAGTATTTTTTATTAAAAAGAAAATGGTGGGATGATATTCAAAAGCAAAATAATAGTTTTTGGAAGGACCAAAAATTACGAATCGAAAAGGATGTCCACCGAACAGATAGAAATATTGAAACATTTTCAGGTGAAAATATTCCACATCCTGACCCTAGTAGCTCTTTTGCAGATATAGGGACAAATTTACATTTAGAGCAAATGAAAGTTATATTAATAACATACAATGAGTATAATAAAAATTTAGGCTATGTGCAAGGAATGAGTGATTTATTAGCTCCTTTATATGTAGTTTTCGGTGATGATGCTATAGCCTTTTGGGCTTTTACTGCATTCATGGATCGAATGGAAAGAAACTTTTTACGCGATCAATCTGGAATGAAAGACCAATTACTTACATTGGCTGAATTAGTCATGTTTATGGAGCCAAAACTTTATGAGCATTTAGAAAAAGCTGGCGCTACGAATCTTTTTTTCTTTTTTAGAATGATTCTTGTTTGGTTCAAAAGGGAATTTCCATGGGATGATGTGCTAAGGTTATGGGAAGTTTTGTGGACAGATTTTTTATCATCGCAATTTCATTTATTTGTTGCCCTTGCAATATTGTGCACTCATAAAAATATAATAATTGAAAATTTAAAATATTTTGATGAAATATTGAAGTACATGAATGATCTTTCAATGCATTTAAATTTAGAAGATATTCTAAAAAAGGCTGAAGCTTTATTTTATAGGTTTAGACGCACAGTCGAACTTATTGATTTGAAACTTAAAAAGGAAGATTCAAGAGAAAGTGATGAGGCTGAAGGAAGTTCTTCTCAATTGAAAGAAAGGCTACCTACTGTGACAAGAAATCTTCGTAGACTCTTATCGAAGGAAGTTATTATCGTGCATGAGGTTGAAAGACCTGAAGGAGCTACAGGTGGTTAATAATTATCTATAATCATAGTCCATATTTTTCACAAAATTGAAGGTAATATGGGTAATATTTATTCTTTTATTAAGAATGGGTTAACGCGGTCAATTTAAGGATCTTTGGGGAGTTTTACTGTTTTCTATGTTTTTTTCTTTTTCTTTTTCTTTTTTTCGTTTGCTTTCTTGTATAATTCTGTGAATTTATGTGGATTAAATGTCTGTCGGAGCTTTTTGTGCATTTTCTAATAATATAATAATTAAGTATGTTTAAATTAATAAATAAATAAATAAATAAGTCTACGCAGTAGATGGTAAAATAAACACGTTTTCATTATTCCATCCTTTGGATCCTAAGAGACCTTCTATTTCACCTTGAGATCCATCATATTTTACGCAGTTTGGCCCAGCTACGAAATCATCATATCCTTTTGGACCACATACTAAAGCTAAAGCTGGTTTAACGATTTCATTATCCTTACGATTGAATGGCCAAATATTAGCGAAAGTTGAGGATGATGCTTTATTAGAATTTTCTGATTGAATAGGATCATCAAGATTATTTAAATTATCTAAATCTGGTAATTCAGGTGTAGGTCTAGTACAACCTAATTCTTGCATTGGCGATGGTTTAGGAACATCTTTTATTGATAAAAATTTGTTATCTTCATCAAAAAAATAATTAAATTTAGCACGCCCAGTTTTTTCTAGAAAATACATAAGTCTTGGCAAAGGAATTTCATTTTTTTTTCTCATTGAATAATATATAGTTGTGTGACCTCTAAAAGGATTGTAAGATAGTAAAACTTGTAATATTGGAGATATTCCAGTTCCACCAGCAAAGAAAGATAAATTATCAGATTGAATATTTTTAAATAAAGTATTATCAGTATCTTTCATATTTGAAGGTATTTCAAGCATTTGTTCTCTACAAGGTAATGAATCTAAACTTGAACTTGGAAAATTATAATCAATATAAGGACCCCTTAAAGAAAGTGTTGATCCTACAGGTAAAGAATATAACCACCTTGACATTTCGCCATCTTTATATTTTTTAATTATAAATGTCATTTTACCTTCTCCTTCACCAGCAGGATTTTCAGAAGTTGATAAATCATAAACTTTTTTAATTTTTTTTGGTTGAATTACTTTAAAAGCAACTCCTTTTTCCGGCGATGCGCCAACAACAAATATTGGTAATGGAGTATATCTTCTTGAAATTTGAATTTCTGGTTGTTTAATTTCAACAGACCATATATATTTTCCATTCCAAAGAAATTGATTTTGATTTTTAATTTTTGTTAAAAGTTTATCTGTAGGGGAAACCTCTAATAAAAAAATATCATTACCATAATCAACTTTATGAGTAATTAAATAATCTGTGAAAGTATCAGGGTTTAATAATTCGACATTTTCTCCAGCTTGCATTATAGCAAGTTTATAACCAACCATAAAAACTATTATAGTTCCAATAATCATATTTTTTCCATTTAACCATTTAGATTTTTTAGGTGGTAAATAAATTGTTTTTTTTCCATATCTAGGTGGTGGTGGAATATCATATATTCCTAAAGATGAATTTTTTTCATTAGAAATTTCGTAATTATTAGCATTTTTTATGATGTTATTTTTATCAACTGGGTTACTTTCATGAAAAACATAAGCTGAAGTATTAAATTTTGCAAATAATATTTTTTGCGAAATGATTTTTCTTGACAAATTTTTTTTAAAATTAAATGAAAATTTCTGTAAGATTAGTTTTTGTTTCATTTTATCGTTTTTTTTTTTTACTTTCTTATACTTTTTTATACTTTTTTATACTTTTTTATACTTTTTTATACTTTTTTATACTTTTTTTAAAGATTTTTTTTTAACTTTCTTAGTACTTTAAAGTTATCGGTTATGACAATTAATACCCTATATCCAAATTATCCAAATTATCCAATTTAGAGAAAACGGTTACTTCAGTTTAATTCAACATTTTTAATACGAAATAAATGTATTTAGAAAAAATTCATTGAAAGGTTATTGTTTTCTATTTATTATATACAATTATATATATTTACTATGCAGTTTACTTCTATTTAAGAATATGCTATAATTATTATACTGTTGTTTATTGCTTTACAAGTATTACGCTTTTTTTTACTTTATGCCTAATTCAGTGCTTTTAATTTTGATTGCCCTTGTTATTATTATTATTATTATTATTATTATTATTATTATTATTATTATTATTATTATTATTATTATTATTATTATTATTATTATTATTATTATTATTATTATTATTATTATTATTATTATTATTATTGTAGTGTCTTAAGTTAGTATACTATAGAGTGTTAATAATATCGTATTTTATGTTATACATTATATTGGACTGTATTATTATTATATTGTTATATTGTATTGCTATAGTATTAGTATACATCATCATATTATATTATATTTTAATATGTTATGGCTGTACTAATTTTACTATTCATCTTAATTTTTATTTTATTGTATTGCTTTATATTGATATATTATACTGATTGCCATTATGGTTAGTTTTAAACCATTTAAATTAGATATATTCTACTATAGTATTAGATTATAATGTATAATATCAAGTACATTTTATTTTTTTTTTTTTTTTTTTTTTTTTTTTTTTTTTTCTTTAGAATTTTTTTTTTTTTTTTTTTTTCTTTTTTTTTTTTTTTTTTTTGTTTTTTT
>JAKTQT010000186.1:33536-43627 GCA_030579355.1 Botryozyma nematodophila | reverse complement strand
AATAAATAAAAAAAGAAAAGGATAAAGCTCAAAAATTGGAAAGATTAGATGAATATTAAAAAAAAGTGAATATTAAAGTGAAGAACGAAAAATTTATTTTTTCCATTTGAAAAATTTTTTCATCTTTTGATTAGAATTTGGATTAGAAAATTTAGTCCTTTTAGCTTTACTTTTCTTAGAAGCCTTATTTGTCATTGGTACATGGTATTTTTTAAACAAGAAACCCGGATGCATTACAGTAAGAATAATAATAGCAATAAGTATCATAAAACCGTCTAATACTAGGAAGTAGGCTTCATGAGTCATGACAAAGCCTGACCAACCTTCAGCAAGCTCTACAACTCTGTATATACAACGGACATAAATGAAAATCATTGAAAGGATTAAAGAATAAATAAAAGGAGTCATTAATGGAGAAGATTTAATTGCAGAAATATCATCAGATCTTCCTTGATTAATTAATTCACTTTCAGCAATAGAATCATCATTATTTGATTGCTTTTCATTAATATCTGCCGTATTATTCGAATTATTTGATATATCGTATGTGTGGTTACTCGTATCATGATCATTTTCATTTTCATTTTCGTTTTCATTCTCATTATAATGATTAATAGTTTCAGTTGGGGCATCAGGGTTATATTCTGAATTTGAACTGTAATTATTAACATTATTTTTTTCACCTCTAAAAGGCAAATTTTTAGCATAACGTCTCCAATAATCTAAACCTAATAATAAAAATAAAGATATGGAAGCAACTTGAAAAGCAATACCAGCAACCATAATATGTGTACCAGGGTCAGAATCTGTGCCATCTTGTAATGCTACAGCAGCCATACCACCACCAACAGCTTGCAATACGATAGAAATAAGATCACACATCATAAAAATATAAGCATACATCATTGGAGAAATCATTGAATATTGTCTACCATATAAAACAACAATTTTACCTAAAAAATAATAAATACCAGCAGAAAGAAAAGCTGGAGCTAAAGTTAAACAAATAATTTGTACAATAAAATCATTAACATCTAATGGTTTTGAATTTGAAACAGTTCTAGCAATATAGCCACCAACTTCTAATCCTATACCAATAAACCAAGCTATTCCAAACCACCATTGTGAATATATAATTGATATTAAGCAAGAGATTCCCCATAGAACACCAAATAATCCAATAGCCGCAGCATTTGCCCCTAATGCTGGTATATAACCGTACAAATTTACCTGTATATTCGCGTCTGACATGATGATATTTATAAAATTATATAGTTAAATAGTTATAATATAATATAATTAAAATAATAATAATATTATTATTATTACTATTATTATTGTTATTATTCTATCAAAAATTATATTTTAATTATTGTTTTAATTAAATAATTAAAAAATATTTTAATTAAAATACATTTAATTCTAATCCGTTAAAATCCAACTGTGCAAATCTTAATAATCTACGTAGCCAAGTAAAATCAACCAATGAATAATTAAAGGAATGATTATATAATCAATCATTTTATATTAATAATTAATTTATGTGAAAATGCAAACACTGTATATCAAAAACCCTAATTCTTTTATATAGTGATAAAATGATAATTATGTAATTATTAAGTATATTAAAATACTATTATGCAACCAAAAAACAAAAGAAAAAAAAAACAAAAGAAAAACAAAAAAACAAACAACTAAGGAGCGACTATGATAATCAGATAATTTCGGATTATATATAATCCGAGAATATTTTGAAAGCTTCTTATTTTCCTAAATAGATGACATAACAACCAACGAAATTTTCTTTAATATTAATTTCTTTTTTTCCTTTTTCTCCCTTCTATAACCTTTTTATAATATATTTACATAGTAACTAAGTGGAAGTTTTCTTTCTCTTTAAAGAAACTTTTGTATGACCAAATAAAAACCCTGGATATGCAATAGTAAGGACAAGTATTGCTAAGAAAATTAGTAAACCATCAAGAACTAAGAAATAAACTTCATGAGAAGCTATATAACCATCCCATCCTTGTGCAAATTCTACTACTCTATATATACATCGTATATATACTAGTATAATTGATACACAAAAACAAACAATAAAAAAATTTAAAAAAGAAGATTTTTTAATTGAATAATATGGATCATCATATGAATCTTGTTTTTGATATAATGATTCAGATGCATTACTATTACCACTTTTTATCGTATTTCCATCTATAACAGAAGGACTAGAAAATGCTTTAAGTGGTGTTTCCATGTAATTTGTTGTTTCATAAGATTGAACATTATCGTAGTTATTATTATTATTATTATTATTATAACTATTTGTATTACTTCTTATAGATTCAGTTTCTATTGTTCTTTCATTCATTTCATTATCATTAAGTAATATTGGAACACCATATTGTGGTGATTTCGTATTTGACTTATATCTATTATTTGAATTTGAATTAACAAATGGAAACAAAGAAAAATTAACATCCAAATATGGATTTATTTTATACCAATATGGAGCAAAAATTAAACCATGTCGATACAATTTCAAGAAAAATACTGCTCCTAATATTAAAAATATAGTCATAAATACTATTTGAACAACGAGTCCTCCAATAATTACATTTGTACCAGAATTTGAATCTGTTGATGTAGATGATGATGCCAATCCAGCACCTGCTGCTTGTATAAAAATTGCTAACCAATCAGAGACAACAAAAATAATTGCATATAATTTAGCCGGCATTATAGAATATTTACCACCAAATAAAGCAACTAATTTTCCTAATTGATAATAAAAAGCAGCGGCGAAAAAAGTTGGCGCTATAACTGTACATGTTGATTGTATGATGTACAAGGTTCTTAGATTTGTAGATGAAGAGGTTGAAAGAGATCTGGCAATGAACCCTATAGTTTCCATGAGGAGTCCTATTGACCAAGAAATACTGAAAAAACGTTGGCGGTAAATTATTCCTAACGTTATTTGGGACACTAACAATATTGCAAATAAGGTTGACCCTATTGCATTGGGTGCTGTTAATGGGAAGTAATGGTATGGATTATATTGGGACATCTTATATTATATTATACTATATGATGTTATATTATATATGTTATACTATATAATATTTTATTTATTATTTTAATTCAGATTATTTCAACTACATTTATGTTCTATATATACTTATCAATCTACATTATATTTAATTAATACAAGATTTGCAGTTCCTTAATGTATAGTAGTATACGTAATAAAAATGTACGCGCGGCATCAATTAAAAAATTATACAAGTAAACAAAACTGAGTAAAATTAAACTAGCTTTAAAAAAAAATAATCTAGTAATACATTGTAAAATAATCTGTAGTATATTGGATATTATAAGTAATTACATATTATAAAAAAAATTATCTTACGTTTCAGCCAAGAATTTTATTTGCATTAATTGTGCTATTTGTATTTACTTAAAAAAATAAAAATAGAATACAAATTGGATATTAATTTATTATTTAACTTATCTAAACAAATATTGATTAAATTTACTTTTTCTTATTATTTGTATCATCATTTTTAAACCCTCATACAGTTAAATTTAAACATTTATATTATTAATATAGACATATTAACGAATAATAAAAAAATATTATAAAGGATTTAAAAAATTCTATAAAGGATTTAAGAACAACCTCATCATCTTGTAAATATCAATAACAAATTATGTAATTAATTAAAAGTAAAGAGTACTAAATTATTAATAAAATAAAAAATATTAATAATTTTTTGCACTAAAAAAATTTAATTACTTAACGACACTAATGAAATTTCATTTAAATGAAAAACATTTGTTGTCTAAGCAACCAAAACACACAGCCTCAATTTTTATATAAAACTAAGTAGAAAATATTAACTAATTAAATAATTAAATAAATAGATAAACAAAAAAGAGTTAAAAACCACACTAGAGAAATAGATTAATAAGAAAATGAATATATTGAGTAAATAGTATTGTAATTATTATGTATCATAGTAAATTTAGTAGATAATTGTAATTAATTATATATAGCCATATATTAATATAATAATATAATAATAGAGTAAATTAGTAAATTGTAGTATTGAAATTTCAATAAATCATAGTGTTTTCAATACAATAATATGTAGTTAAACAAGGGAATATAGCAAATTTAACATAGAAATATTAAGGGAATTTCCATATAAATTGAGATTATGTGATGTTTCCTCGTAGTCAAAGAAATTATTAGAAAAAAATAAAAAAAAAAATAAACAAAAGTAAACAAAAATAATCAAAAAAATTAAAAAATCAAAAAAAAAAAAATTAAACAAAAAATACTAATACACCTACATACAAACATAAGGTTTATAGAAATACTAAACTAACAAAATGGAAACTACAGACAAAGGGTCAGATAAAGATCGGGTGTCGCTTATTTTGGAGATTAATGGGAAGCTTCTTTTTGAAGCTTTAGAAGCTCGGTCTGTAGCAAATAATTCCAAAAGTGCTTTAACCAGTGTTTTTTCATCGTAAGTTTATTTATTATATAGATTATTTATTATTAAATTATTTAATTTATTTATCATAAAATTATTTAATGTATTTATTAAATATGCGTATAACACGCCTAGAGGACTGACTAAATAAACAAATAAATGAAAACAGTAAATAAATGAAAACAATAAATAAATGAAAACAATAAAAATATATAAGAATAATCATCAAACTAAACGCGCTTATCTATGATAACATAATATTTTATATAAAGCTAAATCTATACAGCATTTTTAATTCAAACTAAACTGGATATCTTAAACATAGTAATATACAGTAAAACATACTAACACCCAGATGTATGAAACGTTTGGAGGCAAACCTTGCCTATTTAGCACTAGTTGCAGATAGATCAAGCAAATCACACTCACCAAATTCAAACCAACAAATTAATCCGACGATTCCTCCTCCAGCAATATTAACCCCCCCACCAGAGTTGCCTTCGTTATTTCCTTTGTATTCTAAATTAGCTTTGTTATTCCCTGGACAGGTATCAGCTTCACAAAATCCGCTTTCTCCTTCAAATAATACTATTGATACTAATAAGAATAGTAGAAATAATAGTATTCAAAGTCCAAATACATTCACACAATCAATGTACAAATCCCCAATAAACACGAATGACCTGGACACTCAGATTCCTGTCCAAAATTATAATCAGCAACAGATACAATCTCAAAATAAATTACAAACTCAACTGACTATTCAATCACCTATTCAATCACCTAACCAATCGCTGGGTCAACCACTAAATCAAATGTTAAATCAGCCCCAGAGACCACAAAGCCAACCTCAGAATTTACCACAAAATTTACCACAAAACCAACTAAATAAAAATACAAATCTAAACCAAAGTATTCATAACCAACCTATGGAAATACCAAAATCAATAAGTGACCCCCCTCGTCCTACACAATTTAGAAACAAGCATCCATCTTCATTTCAAACGCCAGTTACTCAAAATCGTATTCCTAGCAATCATTTACATCCTCAACCTCTTTCGCAATCTCAACAAGTGAAAAATAACATCGATTTACATCAATTACAAACACAAATGCTCATTAAGCAGCAAGCTAATCAGCAACAGCAACAACAAAAACTAAGTCAACAAAGCGAAAAACCTTCAAACGAAAATAATATAGACTACCCATTTATTCATCAGCAAGTTCCACCAAATAAAGTACCTACATCGTCACAACATTTCACAACGACCAAAAATTCGTCTCAATCTCCAATTATAAGTAATCTTGCTCAACCACCCACTTCTTCTCCACAAACAAATAACCAAAATTATAATACTGTTTCGAATTCAACCAATAATTCCAATACTCTTCAACAAGATATGAGCATACAACATATTTCTAGTAGATTTCCATCTTTGGCTTCTAAACCTTCTCCTAAACAATTTTCTAACGATATTATAAATCCTGAAAATATTTTAAAAGATATAGACATGTTTTCGCAAACTTCTGCATCTGTAGATTTATTTCCAAATTCTAAAATATCACAACAACAGCCACATTCTCAACCAAGTCCTGTAATGATTGGAGATGGAATCCCGAAACGAACCAGCTCTTCTAATATTGTTATACCAAATTCTATAGCGTCACCACATTTACCTTCTGTACCAACTGCATCGTCAACAGCACCTTTGTTGCCGAATGTTCCTCTGATGTCCTCAAATCGTATTCCCTCCACCTTACAAAGTTCTATTGGGACATCAATACCATCTGTTAATTTTGGTCATGTTGATCCATTGCAAAATGATAATAATATTTCTATTATTAATGAACAGAATATTACAAATGGTATTATTCCTAATATTAACGAACAAAGTAACCCTAATACCATTGTCTCCAATATGGGTGACCGGAATAATGGGAATAATATATCAAATTACAACTTAATAGGCCAGAATGATAACAATAGTGATAACAAGATTATTCCATCAAATAATGACTTAGATCAAATTAGCGATCCTATGCATGGTATAGATTTGCCATTGTTACAAGGAAATTATATGAATATGGATTCTACATCACCAATCGGATTTTCATTAGACAGTGGTACCTTATCGAACGATCCGCCTTCTTCAGTATTTGATATAGATGGAGATATGGCTGATAATATATCGCAAATGTTTGCACAATTTAATTCAGAATAAGATTTACGTTTTTTACTTTTTATTTTTTATTTTTTATTTTTTATTTTATATTTTTTTTTGTAATGTATTATCTAATGATTTACGATTGTAAATCTTACTTATTCTTTATTCGACTGGGAGTCTAATTTTATAATAGGACAGTTAAAACTCATACTATATTTGTATGAGAGTATGTATCAATATTGTGTCTATTTTGTATTGTGTATTATATATAGTGTATCGTATATCAGTTGGGTTATTCATATACATATACATGTATATTATTATGTTAAATAACTCAAAACTTGCATTAGAAAAATATCTTAATTGTATAATTTTTATAAATTCTAATTAAATGATCCACATGAGATATTATGACAGGAATAATCAATTACATAATATTTTTTTTGCACCTACTAAATGAAAGGAAAAAAAAATAGAAATAGAAACAGAAAGATAAATCCAACTTACATAATATATTATAAATAAATAACCTCGACTAAGTTATAGTAGCTACCGCAAGTACCTATGTACTGGAAGAGGAAGTGAACATGAAAAATTAGGGTATAAAGTGTGTTACATGGGTAAATTGTTTTATTAAAACTATTTTTTTACATAGTGTATACATTTTTTTTTTTTTTTATACAGTGAATTTTTTAGTTTTTATTGTTATATTTACACAGACGAGATATATAATATATTTGCTAAGTTATCATGTAATATTTAAATAAATGAATTAATTTAGAATTGTATCTTTTACTAAAAATTATCATACACGTTTAATATTTTACAATATATTTAATGATAACTTCATTTCCTATACTGATTGTATGATTAAATGTTATCTAATTTATTAGACTAATCTCAAATCAAATTACCTATGTAACACACCACATACCCTAGTCCTTTCTGGTCGTTTTCGGTACTTGTGTATCTACGGTATTTTTTTAAAATATAGTTTACCGTATTGTTTTGAAAATATAACACCGGGTAACAAAAACATACAGCAAATATTACCGGATAAAGCTAGTAAATTAAGTTAAATTACTTAATTAGTGTAAAACTAAATGATATAGTATTAAGTAACCATATGAAGACACGTACAGTTAGTTGACTATGGTAAACAAATAGAATAAACAAAAAAAAATAAGTAAATAATAAATAAAAATAAACAAATAATGAATATTAATTTTAAAATCATAGATAGAAATTAAAAAAGTAGAGAAAATTTCGTTATGTTTTTTGCTATTATTAACTGTCAATTGTTTATATTACAATTAATTCATCTACTTTTATGTATAAAAGTTAATAACGTTGATTTATTATTCTCAACATAATTTCGGCTATTAGCGCATAGCCGTTATTATTTACATACTAATTAACCGTATAATTTAAGTTTACCCTGCTTTCAACTTTTTATTTACTTGTTATTATACTTGAGACTATTTAGGACTATATGGAAATATTTAATTAATTGTTTATTTATTTGTTTTTTTCTGATTATTGTTATTATTAGAATTATAACTGCCATTATTATTTTATTTTCCATAATAGATTGCATAGTTTTTATTTTTCTTAATATTTAGTTTTTATTATTATTTATTATTATTATTTATTATTATTATTTATTATATATTTTTTATTTTTAATTTTGTATTACTTATTTTAATTATTGTGTTTGATAGTAATATTATTTTCCACTTACTATTTATTTATTTTCCTTTTTTCTTCTTTTCTGTATTATATTGTATTTTATTTTTATTCTTACTATTTCACATTTTTATTTTTTTCATTTTTTTCATTTTTTTATTTTTTATTTCTTTTTACTCTGTATTTTACTATTTTCATTTTTTTTGTTTAATTTGTATTTTATTATTCATAGAAATCATTGCAATATCTTTTATAGTTGGAGAACTTAGACGGCTTTAAATATTCATATGAAACGCAATTCAAGTACACCGCCTGTATCTTTACAGCACAATAATTTGAATAAAAATTCGAATCTAAATTTACTTCCGCATTTAAATTTAAATCCAAGTTCTAGTTCTGTGAATTATATTTCTTATCCTATTTCAGAAAATTCTAATATAAATCAGCAAAAAATATTAATGAAATCTAATCAAACAAAAATGTTAAATACTCTACCTCCAATATTAGGCGTTCCACCTTCTAATCAATATACACAACCTCCCCCTCAACTGCAACAACAAAACAACAACAATAATAATAATAATAATACCAGCAACAATAATAATACCAATAGTAATAAAAATAATAGTAACAATAATAACAATAACAATAATAATGAAAATAGCAATAACAATGAAAATAATAGCAATAATAATAATGGATCTCTAATTGGTAATTCTACTGCTATTGCACCTCACAATTCTCAACATACTTTACCTCTTCCTTCCCCTTATCCTCAACATATGCATCCTCAACATCAACTTATGCAATATTCTCAACATCAAATGATTAGTGATAGTATAAACCAACAGCAGTCTAACTCAAATCCAAATCCAAATCAAAACCAAAATATGCAAATGAATATGAACATGAATATGAACATGAATATGCCAATGAATATGAATATGAACATAAGTCAGCAACAACAACAACCACAGACACAACAGCATCATCAACAACAACAACAACAGCAACCACAGACACAACAGCATCATCAACAACAAAAACAACAACAACAACAACAGCAACAACAGCAACAACACCAACAACAACAGCAACAACAACAGCAACAACAGCAGCAACAACAACAACAGCAACAGCAACAGCAACAGCAACAGCAACAACAACAACAACATCAACAGCAACAACAACATCAACAGCAACAGCAACAGCAACAGCAACAGCAACAGCAAATTGCTGCTTTTTATAACCCATATGTACATGGACATCCATTTCCACCAGGATATGAAGCTTACTTTTCTCCTGTATCTGGCCCTCATCCTAACAATAACACAGAGAATAATCATCCCCATTTACATCAACTTCAAAATGATCCAAGAGCAGAGTATATGTTACCCAATCCTAATCAACAATATTCATTACATGATGGGAATATGAATATGAATCCAAACATGAATTCAAATATGAATCCTACCATGAACTCAAATGTAAATTCAAATATGAATCCTAACATGCATTTAAATATGAATCCAAACATGAATCCGAATATAAACCCTAATATGAATCCAAGTATGAATCCTAATTTGAATCTTATGAATCCAAATATGCCTTTTAATATGAACCCAAATATGAATCCTGCAATAGCATATAGTATGAATCCAAATATGAACCCTAATATGAATCCCAACATGAACTCCAACGTGAATTCCAACGTGAATTCCAACATGAATCCTAA
>JAKTQT010000186.1:23281-33516 GCA_030579355.1 Botryozyma nematodophila | reverse complement strand
AATATGAACGGAATGATGAATGGCGTTATGAATGGGAATGTTAATGCTGTCTTGTCTACAAATGGGAATTCGAGCAAGGGCAAAGGCAAAGGGAAAACGAAAAAAAATAAAATTGCAAATAGCAACATTGCTACTATTGTTACTAAAAATAATAATAATCATGATAGTAATGGAATTAACAATGGTGCCGATTTAAATATAGAAGCCAAAATAAACATGAGTTTAAATAATAAATCGACGAATAGCAACGGAAAACATAAAATCTCTAATGACCACAGTAGCAACAATAGTATGAATAATTTACAAGAAATTCTTCCAGCTCTAAAGAATAATTCAAAGCAAAAAGCGAAACAGACGAAAAATCGACTGAAACCTCAAGATAAAACATCAGAGAATCAAAACCAACGTTCTAATTCCTCAAATAATTCATCCAAAAAATCGAACACTAGTTCTAAGAACAATGAAACTAAAAAACTTTTAACTCAACGTGGAAGTGATTTTACGGACTCCAACTCAAATAATATTTCCAAATCCCCAATTCAATACACTGACTCAAAACCTATTTCCACCTCAACCCCAACAACCTTGAAACTTTCTAATGGGTTACCACATCCTGATATTTCTGGTGATGATTCGAGAGATGGAACAGACTTTAATACTAGCAATAAATTAAATAATTTTCTGGCAGACCAAACAAAATTAAGTCACAATAATGATGATATTAATATTAAAAATGAAAACGATGAAAATGACGCTAATGGCAAATATGACGATAAATATAATAAAAGTAGTAAAGAAGATGAAGGGAAAAACGATAAAAACGATAAAAATGATAAAAATGATGTAAATAGAGATGAGAAAGATGATAAAGAACCTAATGATAGTAGCGAAGGTAAAGACGATCAAAATGACGAAGTTGAACATGATATAATTGAGAAAGTTAATAAAATTGACAAAACTAGTAAAGCCGATAAAAATGATAGATCTGATAAATTTGATAAAAGTGAGAAAAACGATAAAACTGATAAGAATGATGACAACGATGAAAATGATGAAATCGAAGACAGTGATATTAACGCTGAAAACGACGATAATGACGAAGATGACAATAATAACAGCAATATCATTAATAATACCGAAGGATTTTCTGGAAACGCTAAAACGAATAATTCTAATATTGGAGCTGGTTCAAATTCGGTAACTAATACTTCTGCACACGAAACTACTACAACCAAAAGAGAAAAAAGACGTACTGCTATGCGGGAGCAGCTACATAATTTATCGGAAAGTTTTATATTGCAAAGAGATTCATTTTATAGCAACATGCTGCATTCTTTACAAACAAGATTAATAGAAATTCAAAATGGAGTTGATCCTGAGTTTATAGAAAGAGTCACAGATTTAGAAGAACAACGGGATTATGATTTAGTAGAATTAAAATTATGGGAGAATTACCAAAGAGAGTTTGCGCTAAGGGAATATCAAAAAGAAATAACGTCTGAAAGAGAAGATCATACAAACAAAGTGAAATCGATCCGATCGAAATTGGTTGCTCGTCTTGAGGCACAACGTAAGCGTATAACAGAAGAAAAGGAACTTATGGATCTTGCAAATGATAATACTGTATTACTTTCTGGAGCATACCATCATAATTTAGATGCTTCTGACGCCTCATTTTTATCTATAGATCGAAGAAATTTACGACAAAGACGCGGTGGAGGTGGTAATTTATCAAATCAGCTTTACGGTGGTGTAGCTAATATTGGATCACTGGATTCTGAATATTTATCTGGTGGAGCTGAGTCAGCATCAGGAACTGGACGAAGATCTGGTAGTAAAAGAAACTTTCGAAACGGGCTAATAGAATCTGGAAATGGGAATGTGGGAGGATCAGGAAGAGATGACGATGATAACAGCAGCAGCATGGGTGTGAATACAAATACAAATGGAATAGTTAGGCCAGGGGGGTATGCTTCTGGATATGGATCTGCAGGTAAAGATTGGGATGACATTACTTCTTTTTGGTCAGATAGAGAATCGATTCCAAGGTATAGAGAAAATGGTTCAAGATCTAATAAGTCTTTTGCTGGAGTTTCTAACTTAAAAGCCGATGAAGCTTCAGAAGATATAAGTTTTTTACGTAAAAAACGGAAGAAAAAATGTTAATGAATCTTTGAAAGCGAATTTGATGATAATGAGATGAGGATAGATACGGATAGAAAACAACTACGAACAAAAGAAAAAAAAAACATATTTATAAAAGTAATGATTTAAAAAAAAAGAAAGTAAAAAAAGATAAAATAATGGTAAAAAAAAGGTAAAAAAAATTCAAGTCATAAGATGATAATAGTTAAATAAATTAATATACCATAATTATTAATTATTTCAAACTTTTATTTATATTAATATTAGATTTATCTTTGTTTATTCTTAATAATTATTTTATATACAAGTAGAAAAAAAAAAAAAGTATTAAAATTTTGTACATTAAAATTCGAAAGCTCGCGAGCTATCTTTCTTTATCAATTGTTTCATTCCTTCTGGAAGAATCGGATCACCATTTTTATCAGTTACATATCTAAATGGCATTTCGACAGATTCTCTTTTGGAAAACCGAATTTCAGGATAGTCAACCACAGGAATATCATTTAGATTTTCTTTATTTTTAGTTATAAAAACAATAAATAAATTAAGAATTAAACATAAATTATGAGAACTTACTTTTATCTTCTGTGATAGCGAGAGTTACTCGTACAGCTGTATCAGTAGTCATTTGCACTGGACCTAATCTTCGGCCCTCGAAGCCATATTTTCTTAAAACACCGGTTCGATCTATATGTTAATTTTCATATAAACTTATATAGATATAAGCAATTAAAAATATGAATGAGGAAATGAAAAATTTTTAACAAAAGAAATTTACCTTGTGGTGGATCATCACCTAGTATACCACCAAAAACAAAATAATCAAACTTTTCAGAATCTTCAGGACTAAGATCATGTTTAGCTTGAGGATCTAATAAACAAGTTCTTGAACTTTTTAAACCAGGCAAATTGACAACTTCGTCATGTGTACAGATTGCATCTTTTAATTCTATTGGTACTTTCTCAAGTTTTAAATCATCTTTGTTATTTTCTAGATTAGCCGAATCTGAATCCAAAATTATTTCCTTTGGTAAAGAAGATAAAATTAAATTTCCTTTACCGACATCTTTTAATATCTGAATGTATTCGAGCTTTACCCATTCAGAGAACTCACTTTCAAGGTGTTCTATTACGTATTTCATTTAATATTTTTTAGACAGACTTGGATGATTATGGTAACAATGGATAAATAGCTAGATGATGTTTAATTTGTATATATTATTAATATTGTAAATTTTCTTAAACTGCAAATTATAAAATTTTATGTTACAATATAATTTAAAGCTTGTTAAATGAAAGCAAAATTTATATAATTTATAAAACTTTACGAAAAGTTAATCAATAATAAATTTATACGTATTTACTTATATACTATAAAATTAAACTGAGAGAGACACAAAAAAATAACATAAACCAAAAAAAGATTATTATTTTACGAGGGAAAGTAAATTAAAAGAAATCTAGATATGCGCAGGCATATATAGATGTGTAAAGATTATCATGTAAATAGATTCACACATACAAACATAAATAAATACAAGCATACGGAAATACAATTTAAGTCTATAAATTTACTCTGATGCGGCAACTAAAAACATCATTGCAGCACCTATAAACATACAGACTACGTGTAATAGAGTCTTTTTTAATTGAGAGATTTTAGAAGTTGAGTCAACTTCTAAAATTTCTGGGACAGCTCCGACAGTTCCAATGTAAAGAAAAGTGCCAGCAGTAAAAGGTAGTACAAGATCACTAGGCTGTAAATCAGTACCCCATAATCCAGAGATCTTATCATTATCTAAGCTTGAATCTGCTGCAGATAAGCCAAATGAAAAACTGTTAGAAAAAGAATGAATAAATATTCCAATCAGAGTACCCAAGAAAGCGCCAATAGCGGTAACAAATTGAGCACCCATTGCTTGATATTTTGTTAAACCTCCATTAATTAGTAAAGCGAAATCACCAATTTCATGAGGAATTTCATGAAAAAAAACAGCCAAAGTAGTAACAGCACCGACAGAAGTTGAAACATAAAAAGATGCAGCAATGGCCAAGCCATCGGTGATATTATGTGTAAAATCAGCAAACATATTTAAGTAAGCAGAAGGTTTGATTTCTATATTTTTAGTATCATTTTCATTTATTAATTTTTTGTTTTCATTATTTGTAGATTTATTATTCACTAATTCAGTATGTTCAGTATGTTCAACATGGTCAGTATTATCAGTTTTTAATTTTCTAGATCTTAGATTATAAGTTCTATCTGTACTTGTGCTATGAGAATTATTTGAATCAATTTGTACACTTTTTTCATTTTCATTTTCATTTTCATTTTCATTTTTTTCGTGAGAATGAGAATGAGAATGTTCATGAGAATGAGAATGAGAGTGGGTATGATTATGAACATTAGTTGTGAAAATACGCATTAATTTATCTAAAAAGATGAAAACAGCAAAACCGAAAAATATAGTTGCACCTAATACAATATTTTTAAATTCATCAATAACTAAGACATGATTACCATTTTCATCTACAGGATGATCAGTATTTTCACCACCCATAAAAGTATGTGGTAGTAAATGAAAAAATACATCACCTAATAAACCTCCAATAGCGAATGATACAAGTGATGAAAGTTTTGAAGGATCAATATCTTTTGGAATTAAGCCTAAAATTGCATTTGGTGGTCCAGAAATATAAGCAGTAGCTAAAAGTGCATTTCCTCCGGGTCCTAAAAAGTTAGTCTATTATAGTATATTTGTCAATAATATTTATTAAAATTTTATAATTTAAATATATACATATAAATGTGTATAATTTAATTTAATACATTCTATTCAAAATTACCTAGTGGGAAGAAAGCTTCGAAAATCGACATTATTATGATTGTGGTTTTTTTGAAATGAGTTGGTGTATTTATTTTTTTATTTGTATACAAATGTGAATAGAATGCGTGAATGTATTCTATTTATAGATTTGTTGCATGTACAAGATTATATTTTGAAAACAATTAATACGTAATTGAATGTGTATAAAATGTGTATAAAATGTGTGTTGAATCCTTTTTGATTTATTTTACGCTACAACAACGATTTTATATACTCATAATAGAATTCAGATAACACGTATTAAATATTTAAGTTTAATGTATAACAGAGAGGCAAAAAATAATAGTTTGCTATATATATTGTAATGAGTGTAATGAGATTTGATTGGAATGAATTTAAATATTAAATATGTACGTAGGATAAGGATAGTGTGATGCAATGATATGGTATAGTATAGAATGATATCATATGATATAGTACAATATGATATAGTATAATATATATAATACAATACAATAATATAATATACTATAGTATAATATTATGACTTATAATATACTATAGTATAATATTATGACTTATAGTATAGCATAGCATAATTTAACACAGTATACTATATACTATAACATAAATACTATAATAATATATAATATAATGTGATATAACATAATATAATTTAATATAGTGTAATATAGTGTAGTATAGTATAGTATAATATATACAATATACTATGACATAATATAAACTTCATGCACAAACAAAAATAAAATCATTGTTATACGATAGTAAATGGTGTTTAAAAAAAAAATAAATTGCACTTGACGTATGGAAAACAAGTTCAGGCTCAATTGATAGACGTCAACTAGTAAATTAAAAACAAAATATGCAATGACAAGAATAAAAGTAATTTAGAATAGTATAAAATAGTAAAAAAGGATATAAATAATGAACGATATAATAAAGTAAAAAACAATATACAATATACTATATAATAAGTAATATACAAAAAATTATAATACACTATATTAGTATGTAATATAATGAAAGAACATCATATTATATATAATAATGTAAATTTAATATACAATATGATATTTTAATATGCAATGTAATTCAATAATCTACTGATGTACACTAATGTACTAATGGTATACAATAATATAAAAAACATACAAAAAAACATACAAAAAAACATACAAAAACACATACAAAAACACATAAAAGCACATACAAACACATACAAACACATACAAAAAAACATAAAAACACATAAAAACACATACAAAAACACAAAATCACCTAGTTACAACCAGCCAACATTCACATACTAAACAATATAAATATTATAAAACTGTATACAAATCAAACAAATATAATACGTCGTAATATACTCTGTGATGAATTTACACATTTGTTTTTCTTGGATTCAAATTAACTAAAGACAAAAATAGAAAATAAACAATATTTATAAACAAAGGCATAGATTTTAATTATATAATAATTATAATAAAAACATAATAAAAAATATAAATAAATACTAATAAAGTATAAACAACATATAATGACACTGTATAAACATTAAATTTAATCAAAATGGAAATAATTTCAGGACTTTTAACACAACCAAAACAACAATCAGCAAATGAAACAATTTTAAGACTATGTGATCGCTTAGCAAATAGTACTCATCTTGAAGATAGACGAGCGGCTGTACTTGGTTTAAAAGGATTTTCTAGAGAATATAGAGAAATGGTTGTAGCAAGTGGTTTAAAATATTTAATTATTGAATTACAACGTGATAAAGAAGATTTAGATTATGTAAAAATTATTTTAGAAACTTTAAAAATACTTATAACTAAACCTATTGATGATGATGATATTGATTTAAATAATAATCATAATCATAATAATGATTTAGATTATATTTCATTATGGTTAGCTGATGAATTCACTCAAAATCAAGAAAATATTGATTTATTATTTGATTATTTAAATTTTGATGATTTTTTTATTAGATTATATGTTTTACAATTACTTTCTTCAATTGTTGAAATACGTAGAGAAAAAGCACAACAATGTATCTTATCATATCCTTTAGGAATTTCCCTTTTAGTTTCTCTTTTAGATGATTCAAGAGATGCAATTAGAAATGATACTGCTGTATTATTAATTGGTATTGTTAATGAACATAATGATATACAAAAATTAGTTGCATTTGAAAATGCTTTTCCAAAACTTTTTACTTTAATTGAAAATGATGGTTCAGTATTTGGTGGATTAATGGTTAGAGATTATATTTTATTAATTCAAGCTTTACTTAATTTTAATATCTCAAATCAAAAATATTTTATTGAAACAAATTGTCTTCCAAGACTATCTGCTTTACTTATTCCATTTTTTCTTTCCCAACCTGAAGATAATCATACTAATATTAATAATAAAGATCAAGCAAATAATACTAATACTAATAATTCTAATACAAATGATTATGATGATGAACTACCTACACAAAATATTCAAAATAATAATTCATTAAATTTACCTTTTGATGGTTGGACCGCTCCTGCTCTTGAAAATATTCTCCTAATTTTAAATATTTGTCGTATATTTGTTCAACCCGGAAATCAATCAACCCCATCAAATCAAGATATTTTTTTTAAATCAAACATTTTATTAAATGTTCTAAGACTTGCTTTCGATGATTCAAGTTTAGTACCTTTAAGAATTTCTGCTTTAGTAACTGTTGCTGATTTAATAAGAGGAAATCATGAAATTCAACAAGCTTTTGCCTCAATTGATGTACCTTATTTAGATATATCTGTTCCAAATGACTCCTCTAGAATAATTAAGGAAGATTATCTAATACCTGTTACACAAGCTTTATTAAATTGGAGTTTAATTAGTGCTTCTGTTCACGTTTTTGATCTTAGAGTAGCTGCATACACTTGTTTAGAAGGTTATTTCCACGATAATTTTGAAACGCGTTCTTTATTTCTTGATGAAGCTTTATCTGTTTTTAGAGGTGAGATTCAATTTCCTGGAAAATCGGTTTCTTTACTTGATATAATTCTTGGTTATGACTCAGTAAGAAAAAATAGTTCTGACCCATATTGTATTTGGTTTGCTTGTGTTATTCTCATTCGAATAATAAATGAAAACAAAGAATTAAAGTCCAGATTTCAATATATAATCTTAGGAGAATCAGATGCTGGTGAAGAGCCAATTTCTTCCGTACAACTTGCTTTTGCTAATTTAATTTTGGTCTTGGAAAATAATACTAACCCGCATACTCTTAACCATGCTTTATATGACCCTCGTATTGCGATTGGATATTTAATGCTATTTCATATTCTTTTATTTGAAAATATTGAAGCTGTAAATGATGTACTTTCTGATGGTCCAATTTTACAATCTTTAATTGCTGCTTCAGTCACTGTTTCTACCTCATCACCTTTAAATTCTACTGTACAGGATATGTGTGCTTCTTTGCTTAGTATTATATATTTATTTGATTCCAAATCTTCGCCAATGCGTCGCGACCAAATTTTACCTTTACTTACGACACGTATTTCAAGAGATCAATTTGTTTTAAAAATTCAACATTTACGAGATAATCCTTTAATTCGTGATTTTGATGACACTTCAATGTTTTCTGCTTTCAGAGATCCAATTTCAGGCCTCCCTGAAGTTTACTTTGAGAGAGTATTTGTAGACTTTTTTAAAGATTCATTTTTGCAAATTTACAAAGCAATTGATGAAAATCCTGAAGCAGAACCTAAAATTTATGGTGGAAATATTTCTGGTGGGCGAAATGTTGAGCTTCTTGAATCGCTGAAAACTACTATTTCCGAGCGTGATGACGAAATCCAGTCTTTGCAAAAAGAGATATCAGACTTACAAACTAAATTAGATGAAACCATAAAATCTCACAAAGTTGAGAATGAACAATTACAAGCAAAGTTTGATACGGTTATGCTTGAATATGAACATGTGAAGGCAGATTTTGTTGCGTCTCGTGATAAGAACTTTGAAGCCAGAGCAGAAACAATAAAGTCTTTAGAAGAAATAGAAAACTTAAAAACTACTATTGAAAAAACTGAAAATCTGCGTAAAACGCTGGAAGCCAAATACCAGTCAGTTTTAGATGAAAATAAACTTCTAAAAGAAACTATAGAGACGAATTTGACAAACCATAATGAAAAAATAGAAAGTATTCATGCGGGACATACCAAAACATTAGATGATAGAGATAAAGCCACAAATTTACTTAAAAAGGAATTATCAAGCGCTCAATCTAAATCAAAGCAAAAATCTGCAGAGATAGAAAAACTGAAGCAAAAGGTTGAAGAATTTGAAAAATTCCGCACAGAGCTTCGTACAGCAAAAGAAAAAATTGATACACAAACAAGTGAAATTAAGGAGTTAAATGAAAAACTTAATTCATCATTATCTGCATCCAAAGACTTAACTGATACTTCTAAAAAACTTCAGGATATACTAAAAGAGCTTGATGATATGCGTTCAGAAAAAGAAAATTTAGCAAAAGATTTGGAAAAATCAAACACAAAAGCAGATGGGCTTTCCAATTTAAATAAGTCATTGATCGAACAATTGAAACTAACTAAGGATGAACTTAAAAATTTACAAACTAATCATGACAAAATAATTGAAGAAAATAAAAATAGTTCTAAGTTACAAAATGATCTTAAAGATTTAACTACAAAATTGAACATCACAAACAAGTTATTCGAAGCAAAGTCAGAAGCTTGCAATAAGATAGAAACTAAGTCTAATCAACAACAAGAAAAGATTAATTCTTTGCAATCCGAGTTAGATGATTTATTATTAGTGTTTGCAGACTTAGAGGAAAAGCGTGAAAAAGATAAAGCAAGATTAAAAAAGTTAGGAGAAGAAGTTTCAGATGATGATGATGATGAAGAAGAAGAAAACGATTAAGGATTTTGATTACAAAATATAAATAAAAATAATAACACAGACAATATTTTGTTTAATATAATTTTTTTTTATAGTTTTATAGAGTATTTTATAGGTATGTTTTTATATATATACAAATACATAACACTGGTTTACCATTAAATGTAATTAATAGCTTTTTTTTTTAAAAACAAAAGCAAAGTTAGGTGTTCATTAATGTTTAATTTATTCAATATTGTATATACATGCAAATATTTACAAAAAAAAAAAAAAAAAAAAAAAAAAAAAAAAAAAAAAAAAAAAAAAAAAAAAGAAAATAAAAAAATA
>JAKTQT010000186.1:6743-23261 GCA_030579355.1 Botryozyma nematodophila | reverse complement strand
AAAAATTAATAAAAAAAAAAAATTAAAAAAAAAAAAAAAAAAAAAAAAAAAGTGAAAAAAAAAATACATAAATCAAGATACTAATTAAATATATATATACTTTAAATCATCAGTTTAATCCATAAAAGAAAAAGGTCAATCATCATCAAACTTTGTTGCTTTTGCTAAAAGCCAATATTGAACGCCAGAACTTTTAAACCATTCAATTGCTTCTTGTTCTGTGCTCGTTTTTTTTACGAAAAAACTTCTGTATTGTCTTTCTTTTAGTTGACCTTCCCAAATTAATTTGCAAAACTTGTCATTTCTCCTCTCTTCCATTTCTTCTTCACTGTCATATTCATCATCAGATGCAGGAGAGTCTTCAGATGATTTGTGTTCAAACCATTTTATACGATTTAATAGCAAATTCTTATATCTTCGTATATTTCGCTGACTACCTTCTGCTATAACTAAATTATACTCAGAATTAAGAACAACAACACCGGTTAAACCTAATTGTTCCGCATTAAGCTTCACCCTTGTGCGTGTGTATCCATCCGATAACTCTTTTATTTTAAATACAGCACAATGCAACTCTTTGTAGGAATCATTCATTTCTTTCCTAGCCTTCTTTTCAGCTCTCTCTTCTTTTGTCAATTGTCTCGCTTTATTTTCATCTTCATGTTTTAGTCGACGATCTTGCACTTCTTTCCTTACCCGAACTTCAACCGCCGTTGGATCTTGTATCGCTTCATTTGTTAATACGCTCATTAAATTGCTGAGTTTTACTTTAGGAGGAGGTGCAGGATCAAGGCCTAATCTTATTCTGTCTTGTGTCTCCTTATACTTTTGAGCTCTTTCTAGTTTTCGTATTCTTTTTAATTCTTTCCTTGTAAGATAAAGAGGTTTTGGCTCCGATTCTTTTGATTCCCAAAATGGTGGTATTAAATGTAAATCTGGGTCTTGCATTGATAAAGACTCGTTTGTAAAAGGGAATTCATTATAAGGTTCGCATTGTTTATAGGAAGATTTGCCGGTTAATACTTCATCCCATGGCTCAATTGCGGGGGGTTCAGGTAATTTGTACGCAGATTCATTAAAACCAACATCAGCTGATAAACCAGTCTGCTTTGAGGTTTCTAAAATTCTTTTTTTAAGTTCTTCCATTTTTTCATTTTTACGTTGTTCTTCAGCTTTACGAACAATGCTACCTTTTTGAACAAAATTAAACTGTCTTGGTCGTCTTTCACCATTTTTTAATGAGATATGAGGATCATAGTAATTATTTGATCTAGAATCTCGGGAATAATATGATTTATTAACACCTAACAACATATCTCTTTGTTTTTTTTTAGCTAATTCATTTTTGTCTAATTCTTTATTCGGTTTTCGTCTTGAATAACTTTGTTCTTTTGTAGTTAAGCTATTATCTTTTACTGTGTTTGTTTCTAATTCATTTAAAGAAGGTTTATTTAATGATAAATTTGTTTGAGAAATATTATTTTTCAAAGAAGAAATTTTCGCTTTACTAGCAGCAATCCTTTCTTGTAATTCCGCAGATAGTTTTGATGCAGCAGAATTCATAGGTCGTTGTTGAGATTGGTTTTTCTTCATAGAATCATTTAAAGATCTATTTCTATCATTATATGTATTACGATCATTTATTTTACTATTATTATTATTTTTAAATCTGTCATGATTGAAATTTGCTTCATTTTGTGAATTCTTTGATAAATTTGATAATTTTTTCGCAATTTCAGCAGCACGCTTTCTAGCTGATACAGTGGCATCAGAGACTGTATGTCTATTAATATAATTAGTATTATTATTAAATAATTTTACATCATCTTGATTGATTTTTTGTCTTTTACCGTTTGATGAGACTTGTTCTTTCTCAAAATGATCTCGCTTCTTTTTATAAGAACTATTATCCTCATACATGGTATTTAAAAATCAAATAGCAACCAATAATAACTAGTTATAAATTAATATTTTTAATTTTTAATAAAAATAAATATTTTAATTTAATATAAATTCATTAATATTTCTCTTAGGAACCAACTATTTAAATAATTTTAATTTTTTTCCAGTAAATGTAAGCGAAAATATTAGGTGAAATATTCTAGTATTAAAAAATCTAATAAATGCAAACAAATTTAAAATATTCTTCCTTTGTTTATTTTATTCTCTAAAGCATTAGTTTCAGTTTCTGCCTTTGTTTGCAGCTAATAAAGTCTATAAGATCAATAGTTCAAAACATATACTCAGCGGATGTATGTGTAAATGACTATACTAATGCAATGGTTTTAATAGAAACGACAACTTGATGCACAATAAATATAAAGCAAATGTAAAATAAATGTAAAATAAGTTTAAAATAAGTGTAAAATAAATGTAAAATAAATGTAAAATAATAATTACAATGAATAATAAGAACAATAATAGCAATAATAATAATAATAATAATAATAATAATAATAACAATAGCAATAAACTTCGTTTGTATATTTTTCTGATTATATTTCTATTTCTATTGCCATAGTGATAATTCATTAGGGTATTTACCCTGTCTTTGAAGCAGGGTAAACTCCAAAATTTTTATAGTGCTAATTATATTTCATTTATGTTAATTAATCAGCTAAAGAAAAAAAAACCAAGTTGGATTTTGAAGAGTAAACAATAAAAATAGAAATTGGTAGAATAGTAAATAAATAAAATAATAAATAAAATAATAAATTAATATAATAAACAAAATAAACAAAATTAATAGCATTTAATATAATAATAGTTTTTTACTATTGTACAATTAATTTTATAGCATAGTTACAAATAAAATAATATCAAAGGAATAGGATATTATTCATTCTAATATTAATAGTTGGCTTTTGTTTTAAAATAACAGTTAAAAAATCAATTTTTATGACTTACTTTAGAATTGATTAAGAGGACTATCTTATACAATAAAATTTTTATTTTTAGGAATTTTATTATTGTTTATTATTTAATATTTACTATTTAATATACGATGGATATTTCAAAGCCAGTAGGAACAGAAATTGTTCAGGTGGATTTTGGATTTTTAGATCCTGAAGAAATTAGACGTCTTTCAGTAAAACAGATTGTTAGTCCTCAAATTTTTGATAATTTGGGACATCCAATATCTGGAGGTTTATATGATCTTGCATTAGGTGCTTTTTTAAAACACAGTTGTGCGACATGTCGTTTAGATGAACGATTTTGTCAAGGTCATATGGGACATATCGAATTACCTATTCCTATTTACAATCCAATGTTTTTTTCACAAATGTATATTTTATTAAGAAGTACTTGTTTATATTGTCATCATTTTAAACTTAAGAGTTTAGAAGTACATAGATTTGCTTGTAAGCTTGAATTGCTTTCACATGGTTTTCTAATAGAAGCAAATGAAATTGATAATTTACATTTAAATGACTTGGAAGAAAATGATGATCAAGCTATGGAAATAGATGGATTAGATGATAATTCTGCATTTGATTCATCAAAAAATAACGCAGTTAAAGACTTAATACAAAGACGTAATAGCTTTGTTCAAAATATTATCGCAAATTCTACTTCTGCTGCAAATACTGAAACTCCTGCTGTACTAGATGCTCGTAAACAAATAATACATCAATTTATGCGCACAATCGTTCAAAGACCAAAATGTGATAATTGTGGGATGTATTCTCCTTCTTTTAGAAAAGATGGTTTTGTAAAACTATTTGAAGTAGGTTTAAATGGAAAACAAATTACAAATAATAGAATTAAAGGTTTGGAGCGTAAGAATGTAATGTTTGATTCAACTGATAATAATTCTTCCCAAAAGTTAAAGACGGATCCAAATGAAGATATAGAAATGGAAGACTTGGAAATTGATTCTAGAAAATCAATAAAAGGTAGTAGATATGTTTTCTCAACTGAAGTTCTTAACCATTTAAAGCGTTTATTTAAAAGAGAGGCAAAAATTTTATCTCAGATATTTAGATCAAAATCCCCTTCGAGTTCTCCTTCTCCGCATATGTTTTTTCTTGAATCATTACCTGTCCCACCCATTCGCTTTCGTCCTCCTTCAAAAGTTGGTGATGAGATTCATGAAAATACCCAAAATGAAGTATTATCAAAAATATTACAATCTTGCGTTAGAATTAAAGAAGTAAATGATCAAGTGGCTTCTTTAAAATCACAAAATCAAAAGATGTCTCCTGCAGAGCGTAGCTCTTTATTCAGTATGTTAACTAATGCTTTTGTTCAAATACAAGATAATGTTAACAATTTTATTGATAATACTAAGTCTACTTCTTCAAACTCTTTGCGCGTTCCACCTCCCGGTATAAAACAAACTCTTGAGAAAAAGGAAGGTTTGTTTCGTAAAAATATGATGGGTAAACGTGTAAATTACGCTGCGCGCTCAGTCATTTCCCCTGACCCAATGTTGGAAACTAATGAAATAGGTGTTCCTCCAGTATTTGCTGTAAAATTAACATATCCAGAACCGGTAACTTCACATAATTTTCAAAGTCTGAGGAGTGCAGTAATAAATGGTCCAAATGTATGGCCAGGTGCAACTCATATTCAATCAGAAGATGGTTCTTTAATTGCCTTACATTCGATGGCTGTAGAACAAAGAACTGCATTAGCCAATCAATTACTTACTCCTTCCTCGACAGAGGTAGGTGCAGTAAATAAAAAGGTTTTTAGACATATTCGTGACTATGATGTTGTTCTAATGAATCGCCAGCCTACTCTTCATAAAGCTTCAATGATGGGTCATAAGGTACGAGTTTTACCTGGAGAAAAAACTTTAAGATTACACTATGCAAATACAGGTGCATACAACGCTGATTTTGATGGCGACGAAATGAATATGCATTTTCCACAGAATGAAAATGCGAGAGCAGAAGCCATGCTTGTTGCAAGTACCGATTCTCAATATATTACTCCCACTTCCGGAAAGCCTCTTCGTGGTCTGATTCAAGATCACGTCAGTACTGGTGTTTGGCTTACCAATAAACAGACAATGTTTACCAGAGAAGAATACCAACAGCTTATTTATGGTAGTATCCGGCCTGAAGATGGTAACACAAATAGTATACGAATCCGTACTGTTCCGCCTGCTTTGATAAAACCAAAGCCATTATGGACGGGTAAACAGGTTATAACAACAATTTTGCTAAATATAAGACCTCAAAATCGTCCAGGTTTAAATTTAGTTTCAAAATGCCGTATAAAATCGGAATATTGGGGTTCTGGTTCAAAGGAAGAAACTGTCATATTTAGAAATGGAGAGTTATTATGTGGTATTTTAGATAAATCACAATTTGGTGCATCAGATCATGGTATGGTTCACGCTATTCATGAAATTTATGGCGCTGTTATTGCTGGTAGGCTTCTTAGTGTTTTAGGTCGCTTATTTACAAAATATGTTCAACATATAGGATTTACTTGTGGTATGGATGACCTGTTTTTAAATGAATCTGGAGAAAAATGGAGAAAAGAAATTCTGCAAGACTCTTCTTCTGTTGGGTTAGAAGCGGCGGTTAAGGTTGCAAATTTAGAAGAGCAAAAAGATATTACTGAAAAAAGCTCCGAATTAAAGCGTCGTTTGCAAGAAATTTACCGAGACGATGATAAATTAGCTTATCTTGATATGGTGGCTATGGAAAAAGTGAATGCAGTCACTTCAAAAATTGTTTCTACTTGTGTTCCAGCTGGTACTCTTAAAAAATTTCCAGAAAACGCAATGCAAGCAATGGCTTTGTCAGGTGCTAAAGGGACAAATGTTAATGTTTCACAAGTAATGTGTTGCTTAGGTCAGCAAGCTCTTGAAGGTCGTCGTGTTCCTCTTATGATAAGTGGCAAATCTTTACCTTCTTTTAAGCCATATGAGACTAAGCCTATAGCTGGTGGTTATATAACAGGCCGCTTTTTTTCTGGAATTAAACCTCAAGAGTACTACTTCCATTGTATGGCTGGTAGAGAAGGGTTGATTGATACGGCTGTTAAAACTTCGAGGTCTGGTTATTTGCAAAGATGTTTAATTAAACCTTTAGAAGGAGTATCAGCGCAATATGATAATACAGTTCGAGATAGTGATGGAACATTGATTCAATTTTTGTATGGTGGTGATGGTATTGATATTACAAAAGAGAGTTATTTACGCGACTTTAATTTCTGTTTAGAAAACTTCGAGTCGCTTCGTGAAAAGCATCAACCATCTGCTTCTATAGATAAACTAAATACTGATGAAGCATTGTCTTATGCAAAGAAGGTTAAAAAAGAGCTTTCGAAGAAAAAATCACTTCCTCACTATTCCCTGAAGACAAAACATGACCCTGTCATTAGTAAATTTTCTCCTACTTATCATTTAGGATCCGTCTCTGATTCTTTCCAGCAACAGTTAGATGATTTTATTAAAAAGAATGATCATCTTTTTGTTTCAAAAAAAGAGACAAAAGATGCCAAGCGGAAAAATACACATTCTAATAAAATGACGACGAAAATGTTTAAAGCTTTAATGCATCTAAAGTACATGCAGTCAGTAGTAGATGCTGGTGAAGCTCTTGGCATTATTGCTAGTCAATCTATTGGAGAACCTTCTACTCAAATGACATTGAATACATTTCATTTTGCTGGTCATGGTGCTGCTAATGTGACTCTTGGTATTCCTCGTATGCGAGAAATTATTATGACAGCTAGTTCAAAGATAAAAACTCCACAAATGTATCTTTCTATATTAGATAATGTTGATAATAACGAAGCGGATGTTTTTGCAAAGAGTGTAACGAAGGTTTTGTTATCTGAATTCATTGATAATGTTCAAGTTTCTGAAAAAATCACCAGACGCTCAGATGGCATAGCGTCAAGGTCGTACAGCGTTAAGATTAATTTTTTCACGGAAAAAGAATATCTCAGCGAATATGATATTGGAAAGCGCACTTTAGAAATGGTGTTAAAAACTAAGTTTTTACGTGTATTAAGCTTTGCGGTCGCAAAGGAAATAAAACGTTTGCATAACATACAAGTCAATAAATCTGATGAAGCATCAAATGATGCTTTACCTTCTGTAGGAACTGCTGTTCCTGAGTCACAACGAGATTTAACAGTTAATGAAAATATTAATAATGCCGGTACATCTGCGGCTAAAGATGATATAGATGAAGATGATGGGGACGCAGAAATAGAAATGCTACGTCAGCAGACCAAGGAAGCTGCTAGCTACGATGGTCCTGACGATGAGGAAAAAGAAATTATTAAGGATAATGTAGATAATGATTATAATGAAGAATACGAAAATGATAATACCGATAAACCTGCAATGGATGATAAGCATGAAGATGACTCAGATTCTACTGATTCAGAAGCAGAAGCAGAAAAAGCTAAGTTATTAAGTAATAAAAATAATAATGGCATGTCTAAGAAAGCACGAGAAAGACAGCAAGCAGTCATTGGAATGCATGCGCCAGTTGCAGCGTTCAACTTTGATGATAGCAAAGGAGAGTGGTGTACATTTGAATTAAAATATCCATTAAAAATAGGAAAGTTAATTATGGTTAATATTATCGAAAGTGTCTGCCAAAAAGTTGTTGTAAGAGAAATTCCAGGTATTGGTAGATGTATAAGAACAAGAGATTTGCGTGGGCCAAGACAATTAGTCACTGAAGGAGTAAATTTTAGAGCAATGTGGGAAGCACATGACTTTATAGATGTTAATAGCATATGTGCGAATGATGTTGTTGCAGTATTAAAAGTTTATGGTGTTGAAGCAGCAAGAAACACAATCATAAATGAAATAAATAAGGTTTTTGAAACGTATGCTATTACCGTTAATTTACGTCACCTGGAACTTATTGCAGATATGATGACTCGTGAAGGAACTTATCTTCCTTTTAATCGCCAAGGTATTGACACAAATTCTTCGCCATTTTTGAAAATGAGTTTTGAAACAACATGTGGATTTTTGCAAAAAGCTGTATTAAATGGAGATACAGATCATTTGGAGAGCCCGAGTGCTCGTTTAGTAGTTGGAAAAGTATCAAAAGTAGGAACAGGTTCGATTGATATTTTATTGAAGGCTTAAGGATTGTTTAATTATTAAATTGCGAAAAAGTTAGTATGTTCTTTATTTTACTTGTCTCTTTTTGTTATTTTTTTGTATTATATTGCTTTTGATTCGTTTATTTTTTGTATATATGATAATGCTAATCTATGTGTTACGACTATTGTAAATAGTATTTCTTTAAAAAATGTTTATGTAATGAGGATAAATAGAACTAAATGGATAATTAAATACATAGTTTTTACTATAATTTACAAGTAAACAGCAAATAAAAGGCAAAGGTTGAAATTTATAAGTAAGATGAAGAAGATCTTGGGAAATTAATTAAGGGTGGAAGCTTTTTCGTATAACAAATCAACCACTGTAGACATATGTTTAATCGTTTCGACAGCAGCATCGTAAGTCATATCCTGCTTGGGAGCGGAGTAAACTATAAGCCAACCATTACCTTGATCTAAAACCCCATTGAAGACTTTATCTAAAATCATTTGAGATAATTTTCCTTCAATCTGTTTAGTATCAAGACCGACTAGTTTAGCAATATGAGATATTTCTACATGAGAGTATGGTTCGATTACTTTGGAAATATTTTGTTCTAATAAAGTGTCGTACAAAGCGGAAAAATGTGAACGTATTATAGGATCAGATGATAATTCATCTTTATAAACTTCTAAAGAAGCCTCAAACTCTTGCAAACTCCTGTCAGCATGTGACCTTGCCACTGCTTTCATAGCATCAACTGCTTTTCCTGAATATTTTTGAACAGTTTTACCACGTAAAATAACAGTAATATCATCATTTAAGTTAAGCATAATCTTGGATAATAACATATATTTTAGAGTTGGGACAGCCCTAGGGTCGTTTAAGGTGTTAAAACTCTCAAAAGCTTCTAAAAAATAAGAAAATGCAGTTTTATAATCTTTATCTTCAGCATGAAGAATTCCACTTAACATATCTAATTGGGCTTGCATTATAGGAGGACAATATATAGAGTTTGCACTGGTTCTGGCACTAGTTAAACTAGCTCTAGCTTTTGGTATATTTCTAAGAGCATGATAAACCCGACTTTCAAGTAGTTGTACTTCTACTAAAACCATTTTGTCATCAAGTTTTTTAAGTTCAACTAAGAGTTTGGCAATAAGAGCAAGAGCATCTTGAAAAGAGTGTTTATCTAAATATAATCCAATTAATCTTGTTTGTAAATTTTGACGTAGGAAATTTCTTTTGTTTTCAATTGCCCAGTCTATTGAATCTTGTGTTACTTCTATTTGTATATCAACTATGTTTGGGACGGAACCGAGAATATCAAGAAGAGCGCGAACTGTGCAGATGTTAATTAGGCTATACTGACATTTATATGTATATATTAAAAATAAAAAAATAAAAATTAAAACAAAAAATAAAATATATCCATTTTATAGATACTTACTCATTTTTGAAGTTTTAGATTTTGCATATCCAGTCATAATCTCACGAGACAGTTTAATTAAATCAGCTAAATCAGAAAGTTTTCCTTTATCACGATATAATGTACCAAGCTCAATTAAAGCTAATTCTTTTTCATGAATTAATTGTTCATTTCTTCCTGAATCAACCTCTAAAACTTGTTTATATTTTATTTCCGCATTAGCAAGATCTCCAACCTTTGCAGCTTCCCGAGCTTCTTCTAGTAATCCCATATTGTTTTCTATTTTAAATAAATTGTTTTTTAATATGTTATACTATATTCTATTATACAAGATTATTCAAATATGCTAATAAATTTCTATAAAATAGTTAAAATAATGTAATCGATACAAATATTTTAACTCTAATAAGCTTTGTTTACTATGTTCACTTCTATTTATTTTTTGTCTTAATTTTCCTTTTCCCTTAGTATACAAATACAATTTTCTAATTTCTATAATATAATAATATTTTGTTTTATTATTTATTATGAATTAATTTTATTATGTAAAAGTTATCTCTATAGCAACCGTTGTGGTGGCGGATTTCCATAGCAATATTTTATAATGCAACGAAATTTAAAAAATAGAAAAACAAAAATATATTTCAGTTTATATCCTGAAAAATAAATTAAATATTAATATTGTTTTAATTATATAATAATATAATTTATAAAAACCTGGATTATTTATTAAATTATAATATTTATTTTATCATTATTATCAAATTAGTATAAATCAATATGAGAGTAATGAATCATCATCCAGGAAGAAGAGGAAGAGGTGGAGGTTCACATGGCTATGGTAGAGGAGGTCATTCTAATAATAATAATAATACTAATAATAATAATTCCAGTGGAATGCCACCACCTAAAAATATTCCTGGCGGTATAGGTGGTATAGGAGGTGTGACAGATTCTCAATCAGGTTTAAATAGCATTATACATAGTAATGCACTTTTACAACAAAGATTAGGAGGTGGTGGTAACCAAAATTTAAATAATATCCCTGGAGGAATTATAGAACAAGAGGGAAAGGGCCCTTTAACATCAGATATGCCATTCTATGTTAAAAAACCAAGTGATAGAACAATTCCAAAAAATATTTCAATATTAATTCCCGAAGCAAAGTTATATAATGATTTACGTGAAGCTGAACGTAGTTTAGATGCAACTATAAATAGGAAAAAATTAGATTTACAAGATGCATTAAATGGGACAATGCAAAAACCAAATATTTTACGTTTATTTATTTCTAATACTGCAACAAATCAATCATGGCAAGTTACTAAAGAAGATTTATTGGATGTTAGTAAAGAAATAACACCATCATTTACATTAAATATTGAAGGGAAATTACTAGGTAATAATAATAAAAATAATAATGAAAATTTAAAACTTAGTTCTTTTTTCCAAAAAATTGTTATTGAATTAGATATGCCTAATGATGATTCTACTGGTGGTAATTTAATTGAATGGAATTCAAAATCTCAATCTGTTCAAAATAATGAAAATAATAATAATGATGATGATAATAACCCTATAAGTTTTGATAGAATTTCTGTTACAAGGAAGTATGATAAGGATGTTAATGCGCGTATAATTTTACAAACAAATGAATATCCTGAAAGTTATCGACTATCTCCAGCTATAACACAAATTTTAACTTTAACTGAAGCAACGAAACCTACTGTTGTTATGGCCATTTGGCATTATATCAAGTATTATAAATTACAGGATCCTGATGATAAAAGAGTTATAAACTGTGATGACGCTTTGAAATTAATTTTTGGTCATGATAAAATTGCTTTTTCACAGGTTATTGAATTATTAAATCCCCATTTATCTCCTTTAGAACCAACTGTGCTTTCCTACACAATAAGAGTTGATCAATCATATACACATGCTGATAATTATTATGATATTAAAATTGGCCTTGATGATCCCATAAAAGCTGAAATGTCAACAATATTATCTAATTGGTATAATGATGCTAATCAATTAAGTATCATTGATGAACAAATTGCTACTGGAATTCAAGAACTAAGCAATGGTAGATCCCGACGAGATTTTTTCACCCAATATGCATCAAATCCTGCAAAATTCTTACAAAGGTGGAATGCATCTCAAGCAAGAGAAATGGATTTAATTCTTGGTGATAATGATCTTCACGAAGAACAAATAAGGAGATCTAATTTTTATAAGGATAGCTTAATTAATGAAAGTGTTTCTCTACTTCTCAATAACTAAATAATAAACAATTGCATTAGTATACAAAATAATTCAACTGAAATGATTAATATGGTGTACCCTTAAAATCATTTAGTTAAAATAGTCTATACATTTAATTCCATTCGATTACATGGGAATTATTTATATTTTCTATATCCATGACAGAATACAAAAGCATAAGGATGGCGAATTAAAAATATAACGAAAAAGCTTGTATATAGTTTTAATATTTACATAACAAACGAATTTAATATAGTTTATTTAATATACAATATATACATAAAATTGTTAACAAGAAAACAACGCAGATAGTTTTATTCAGGGTTAGTAGATATATGTTCACATTTCATATACGAATGTAACACCTTTGGTAAATATATTTTTTTCTGGTCTGGATTGTAATAATTCTCTAGTAAAGCTACAATCACACGAGGAACAGCCATAGCCGTACCATTTAGCGTATAAGCATAGCTCTTTGTATGAGTTCCCTTTTCCTTATCGTATATTTTAAACGTTGTGCCTAGTCTCCTGGATTGAAATTGCAAACAGTTTGATGAAGATGTTAACTCGCCCCAAGCATTTTTACCAGGCATCCAAGCCTCAATATCATATTTTTTATAAGCTGGCGCACCTAAATCATTTGCTGGCATATTTAAAACTCTAGCTGATAAACCCAGTTCTGATATTATTTCCTTCTGTAAATTTAAAATTTCTTCCAACATCAAATTTGCTTCTTCTCTGGTTGCAGTCCATGCAAATAGTTCTACTTTTGTGAATTCATGTACACGATATAAACCTCTTGTCTCTCGCCCAGTAGAGCCAGCTTCTGCTCTATAGGCTTTGTTTACTCCAACAACTCGTATTTTACTAGTACTAGAATTTGATTTATTATTATTATTTAAATCAATTTGTTTGCTAATTTCTGTTTTATCTGTAATAAATGTTTTATTAATACCCATGGCAGCCAAGGCAATCTCGGCAGTTCCTGTTAATACTAAATCTGAATTTTCGATTGAATAAATTTGATTTTCATTTCCTTTATCACGAGGATTAAAACCCGCACCTGCAGCAACCTGTCTATGAACAACAGATGGTGGAATAACAAAATTCCAACCTTTTGAAATAACTTTATCTATAGCATAATTTACAAGGGCAAGTTCTAATTTAGCGCCATATCCAGTTAAATAATACCAAGAGGAACCAGTAGATACTGAAGCTGATTTTAAATCAATCATTTTTAATTCATTGGCAATTCTTACATGATCTCTTAACTCTTCATTCGCTGGAATTAGATCTTTTGAATTTATAAAATCAACTTGTTCAATCTCATTTTTAACAGATGGATCAATTAAGTTAGGAATAGTATTCATTAAATTTAATAATAACTTATCAAATTCTGAAATTTTTTTTTCTAATTCAGTATTTTGAATTTTTAAATTATTCCCATTACTTATTAATTTTTGCTTTTCACATTTTATTTCTTCCTTCGATGATAATGATAAAACATCTATCATTTGTTTATTTAATAGATTTCTTTGTCTTTGAATTTCATTTGATTTCTTAATAAGTTGGATTTTTTCATTATATATTTGTTTAATTTTATCAAGGTTATTAATACAATCTTTATCTAATTCTCTCCTTAAACATGATTCTTTATATTTATCAATATTCTCAATTACGTCTTTAAAATTATAAGCTGGAGTTAGTACAATTGAATCATTTGTTTTTCCAGATGAAAAATGAGAATAAAAATTTATCTTCCGAATATATATGTATTTTATTATATTCTTTTTAAATGATTTTGCATAAAACAAATTTGCAGACATTGTTTCAGAATATTTGTTAATACAGTATATATTTTAGCATTTCCCATGCATATTTATTTATAATTTAATTTCATTTAAATATTCATTTTAATACATACTAAATAACTCAGATATATTATGAATATATTTACCAACTTTATTAAAACTACTTTATATTTGATTTACAATGTTATTTATGTCTTTTTCATTATGCTACAATATGTTATTTTATTTTTCAAATGTATATACATAACAATTATATATAAAATTAAATACAATTAAACATTATACATTACACTTTTTGTACAAGTAAAAGCTTCAAAATCATTTATTTTAATTATATATATAAATATATATATTTATTTATTATACACATTCAAGGTCGTTTAAAATCTAAGCTTTGTGAAAAACCATTTATTAGATCCTGAGGTATATCTGGTTTCAAAAAGTTTCTTGATTGTCTTCTTTGCTTCTTCACGTTGTGATGGTTCTTTGAAAGTTTCAACATTTACAACATCTTTTAATGATTCAAGATCAAATGTATAACGTGTAGGCATAAGATGATTATAGTTTACAATTTTAATAAATGGTTTAATTTTGCTTCGCTTTTCAGCTTTTTTACTGCTCATTGATTTTGTAATTGCAAGTGGATAACGTTCTACGCCAGCAACGATAGCAAATCCATATGGGTGAGACTTATTTCCAGAGTCGTGAGGTGAAAGAATGACAACTTTTTTGCCTGCGAAACGTCCGCGAGTGATAATGGCTATATATTAGTAACTAAAATACATTTTGAAAAAAAATTGATAGAAAAAACAACTCTTTAAATAAAATTTTGATAAAAAAAGATACTCTTTAAACAACAATAATTCTATATAAAACAAAAGTTAAAAACATACCAACTTTGCCTGGTTTCAAGAATTTAGCCATGTGTATAATTAAATGTGAATAAAATAATCCGCTTTTATTGTTGTTGCAAAATAAACCACTTCTGAATTGGCAGTTTATTTTATTATTTATTTATTAATTTTATTCCTTTTTTTCTTCTCTTTCCTATTTCTTTAATAATTATCTCTATGTAGTCATCAATATTAAACTACCCAATAATTTTCGAGATTGATGATAATTTGCGTCGTTACTAAATTATTGTATAATGCGTCTCTTTTTTAAATTTTTCAAATAAAAGTTTGTGACTGCTACACTAATAAACTTTTCATTATCTAATAAGTGTAATATTATTATTAATTGTTTACCCTGCTTTCGAGTTTAAAGACTGTATAAAAATTTAAAGAATAATAAACCCATTTTATTGCACTTGTTATGACAACCACTTTGTTATTAAAAAAGCGAAAAAAGTAAACAAATTAACACCATAATAGGAAATATCATCACAACAAAAGAACATAATGAAAATAAAGTAAATAAATAAAAAAAAAGGTAACAACGGTTAAAAAAGCACATAAACATTGAACTTGTTGAAAGATATATTGGTAAAAAAAATAAATAGAAAATTAAAAACAAAGAAATTAAAATAAGGTATGTAAAATCAGTTCATTTTGTGTGGTTTAATTTTTTTTTCTTGTTGTTTTTCATGTTTGTTTAACATATTTTCTACTCTAATGGTCTTTTTCGCTAAGCTAACGCGAACTTTAGGTATTCTTCAAAAAAGCGTGAATTTACACTGTATTCTATCATACAAGTTTGTGCATATTAAATTTATTTATTACTTAAATATTTATCACTTAGTTACTTGACTACTCAAATATTTGGTGAATTGATTTCTCCTTGGTCCCCCGTGTAGAAGTTTATTTGTATTATCAAATAGATAAAGCTACATTTTTTTATGCTTTTTTGTTGAAATGAAAACAAAATCTCTAAGACCTTCCCCGTCAATAGAATCTATTTCCAGCTCATCATCAATTCCAATGTGAGTGTGTCGTTTGTACATGATATCATATTATTCAGTATTTCATCATACGATCGTTTGTTTTGTTTTGTTGTTAAATTTATGCTAATGCTAAAATTTAATGCTAAAATTTTTTAACAAAAAATGAAACAATAATCAATCATTAGCTAGTAAATTAAATGCTAGCATTGTTTTAGTTTTCATCATTGTTTTTTTATTTTTCTTTCTTTATCATTATTTTTCTGCATTTGTTTTATTCTCTTGTGTATTTTTTATAGGGCCTCATTTTACTGGTATTTCAACAGTATTTAATCTTTTTAGTTTTATTTTTATTTTTATTTTTTTACTAATCTTTCATTTCTGCATTATTTATCTTTTTCTTTTTTCTTTTTTCTTTTTCTTTTTTTTTTTTCTCTCTATTGTTTGTATATTCATCGCTTTCACTTTTCATTTCTAGATTCATTTATCAACTTCTTAATCATAAACTACTTCAAAGACTAACAGAACAGGTGGGACTCCTCCGATCCAGATAGAAACCCTCCACCAATACCCATCGCGCCAGAGAGGTTCAACATACAACAGCATCAAATGTCTTCGTCATCTTCTCCCAGATCCTCTAAAACTTACAAGTCTACGCCATTTCGAAATCTACATTCTTTAATATCGAATGGATCATCCTCAAATAACTCTTCACACATATCCTCTTCAGCTCATGATTCAGAAAAAATACAATTTCTCGTGAATGCAGTTAAAGGGATGCAGTGTTCTATTCTAACCTTGGAAGCATCAATAAATACTGTTACTTCAGAGTTTGATGGTTTAATGCATAGATCAAAAGATAACGGATCCGCCCTTCTTACTCTCTCTAAAAAAATAGAAAACGTTTCAGAACTAGTGCAATCTTCTGGAAGTGATTGTGAAATTATATCTCCAATTAAATCTTCTGTCGCATTAAATATTGAAAATAGTAAAGAACTAGTCAATAAAATAACAAACCAAATTATTTTTCATAATCAAAGAGTTTTTGACGCTTTAACTGTTCAATCAGAAATCTTGCAAGAGCTCATGCGACTTT
>JAKTQT010000184.1:14332-37172 GCA_030579355.1 Botryozyma nematodophila | reverse complement strand
TTTATATTTAAAAAAAAAAAAAAAAAAATAAACACTTTATTATAAAAAACCTTTTAAAAGAAAAAAAAAAAAAAAAAAAAAAAAAAATACTAAGTAAGCAAAATATTAATACAAAGAAATCTGTCAAAGTATTTCCTATAAGAAAAACAAAAAAAACTAAAATATTAATTAAACGAATTGAAAGTAAAAATGCAAAGAACAAAAAAAAAATTGAAAGATAAGTCCACCAAATATAGTAATTCCATTATATTTTCTATCATCAAATTATAATCTTCCAGAAGTGTCATTGTTATTGCTTTTTTACCATTTTGTATTTGACGTAAAAGTTGATACATTTGCAACAGAGTTAAAACTTAATGAACTCTCAGAGGAGGTTTGAGATTGATAAGGATGTAACCTTTCGCGATCATTGGAAGCATTATGAAAATTAATCGTTTCTGTAGTATCTGCATCATCAACCACAACTTTAACTGGTGATATAACAGAAGTTTTATCATTACCCTCATCTTGAAACGTATCTCTAGCATTTGAATTTAAATTCGTAGAAACTGAAGCGAAACTATTAGCAAGCCAAGGTACTTCAGTTATTCGTTCTACCAAGCGTAAAGTTGTATCTGGAACAGGTGGAAGTGTACAGTTTAAGTTATCTTCTCTGAGTAAGTGCCGCACTAAACGAACTAACTCATCTACTTTATAATTCTCAAATCGCATTTGAGTATATGATAAAACAGGATATAAAACTCGAAGATATGTATTTCTGAGAGTTTCTGCGTCTTCTGGTAAATCCCAAAGTTCACGTATAAAAACATCGACAACGACCCTTAAATCATTAGTGTAAAAATAATCTACAGATTCTCTTGTTGTGAAAATAATATAACATAATTTTAAAATAAGAAGCTGAGTACACGTATCTCGCTCTCGATTTAACATATATATAACATTCTCGCCAAAGGCGGGATATATTTCTCCTTTGTTTGAAATTATCGCCATGACTTTATTTTCAATCGGTTTTTTACGACACCTTGGCGGTGGAGGAGGTGGAGGTTTAGATAAACTACTGCTAGAGCTTTTTTTATTGAGATGAAATAATTTATTTTTAATTGATCTTGGGATCGGCGGAGTAGGACGAGGACTATTGGAAATCATATATTGTTCATTCAAAACAAGAAGAGCTTTAACAATAGGAGTATCATGCTCGTCTTTACCATTATATTCAATATTATTTTCAATAAGCCAAAATAAGTATTCTACAAATTTTATGTCAATAGATTCTAGTATTTCCTTATCCATTCTTTGAATTCTACACATCTCGTACCAAACTTCCAAACACATACGGAAAAGTCTGGGATCATCATCTTTATGTTCCCAAATTATGTCTATCACTTTAACTTCTGCATTTTCTTCTGACATCATTTCATAAACAGCAGCGTTTGATTGGCCGTCCAGCAGCAATGTGAATATAATCAATAGATCTTTTTGAATACAGACGTACGTATGAACAAAGATCCTGATTAGATCCCTTCTAATCCTTCCACTATTCTTCTGAAATACGTTTGAAGTTAAAAACTTAGAAATACATTTAATTAAGGATTCATCAGTCGTAAGGTATTGTTCTGTACATAAAAATGTAAATGAAATTCCAGTTAGAATTAGCCAAATAAAATAGACTAAAAATCCACATACCTAAATAGCATTGGCAAAAATTTATGAACTGATTAACAAGCCTAGTAACACTTGAAGACGAATGAGGAGTACTAGAAAGGATATCATCTAGTTCTGTAAAAATACTAAACATCCATAGTTTAAGGACCAAGAAGGTGTGTTATCTGTTGCGGCTAATGTGCTTATACATTAATAAATATCGTAAATAGTATAAATTTTAAATGTAAAGTTTGTATTTAAAATTCCACGATATTCACAGAGATTTATATAGACTCACGACAGAAATTTCACACCCAAGCCCTTAAAACTTTTTGGAAGTGTTTAAGAGTTAGCAAATTCCATATAAAATTGTTCTAATTAATAAAGAACGCTTAAAATATGTTCACATACCTGCCCAAAATTGGGCTTCATTTTCTAAATGATAAGAAACAATGTCCATTTAAATTGAAAAAATCATAAAAACAATAAATTTGAATAAATAAAGTAAATAAAATAAAATAAAAATAGAAAAAGAAAAAAAGAAAAAGAAAAAAAAGAAAAAAAAGAAAAAAAAGAAAAAAAAGAAAAAAAAGAAAAAAAAGAAAACGCGCTTGAATCAAAAATCTTTTTTTAAATAATAACTACTTGAAAAAACTATTGTTATTGCATTCCAAAATATTATCACTTTACTTTACTTCCCCATAAAATAATAAAACTGTTTTTTTTTACTAGTGTTGTCGTAAAATTGCATCACGTGATCATTCGTTAAATACAATAATAGTAATACAATATATTATAATACAATAATAAAGATTACGTGACATATATTCTACAAGAAACTATTTTTAGCTTTTAATATTTTTTGTTTTAACTCTCTTTTTATTAAATTTTACAGACTGTACACTTCTTTAAAAAAAACGCTATCCCCAATATCCTTTTTGTGTGATTCCCATACATTTCGTAGTTCTTGCGTAGCATTTTTTAATTCTTCTTCCGAACTTCCAACTTTACCACCTAATTTAACCTTCCATTCTGTTAATATTTTCTTTAATATTCCAGATCCATGTTCAATCTGTTCCGGAGAACAAATAACCTTTTTTGATCCATTCTCATTAATTCCATCATCATCTTCTAATTCTTCTGCTTTCCTCTTTGCCATATGTATAACTTTTTCAGGAAATTTTACCAATTCTGCTACATTTATACCAAAAGATTGTGATTAAATTCCTGGCTCTACCTTATATAATAATGTAAGTTCTTGACCATCAGTCATTCTGTCTCCCACATGAGCAACAACATGTAAATTTTGTATTTTCTTTCCGACAATAGGATCATCAGCTAAACGTGTAAGTTCATGAAAATGAGTAGCAAAAAGTGCCATACACTCCTTTTTTGATGCTATATGATGAGAAATAGCCCATGCAAGTCCAAACCCATCATATGTGGATGTACCTCGTCCCAATTCATCAATAACTATTAATGAGTCCTTTGTAGCAGATTGTAATATGGTTGCAGTTTCAAGCATTTCAGCCATAAATGTTGATACACCTTTGAGTTGCGAATCTCCTGCACCTACACGTGCTAAAATACTATCAAATATCATAAGTTCAGCAGATGAACAAGGAACGAAACATCCCGCTTGAGCCATAAGAGCTATAACACCTATTTGTCTAATATATGTAGACTTACCACCCATATTTGGACCTGTAATAATAATAAATTCTGATGATCCTCTAACTAGTTCAACATCATTAGGAATAAAAACGACATCGTCTTGTGCTTCCATACATGGATGCCTTGCATCCTTAAGTATAGTTCGACCAACCTCTAATTGTGAACTTGATTCTTGTGTGGAAACCGCTTCAAGTAAAGAAGCCCTTTGATGCATTTTTGGTCGAACATATGGCGAAGGAGCTTGAGCAGAAACATGAGCAAATGAAACAATAACATCAAGATGAGCAAGCGTTACTCCAAGTTTCTCTAAAACAGGACAATAGGTAGCAGCAATACTAATAATCTCCCGCACAAGTCCTGCCTGTGTCTTATTATATTGTGCAGTAAGTTCCACAACATCTCTTGAAATATCAGACAACTCTGTCGTCGTAAAATAAATACCAGCTTTTTGTGTCGAAATTTCGTGATAACGAGCTTTAGATCCTGTTCCTGTTTTCCCTCTTAGTACGCCGGAATCTGTACGAGTAACACGCATACACCATCCAAAAGTTTGATGTTGTTCAAGTTTTAATTTTCTATCTACATCAATTTTTAAGTCTTCAGCAGTTGCCTGATGTATTTCATTTATTCTCTGACGAAGATCATCTAATTGATTATGAATTTCTTTGAGAGACTCATCAAAATCAGGACGGATTATAAATTCATGATTATCAAGAGCATCCAGATCTACTGTAGTTTCCACTAGTTCTTGCATTTTTTCAAGTTTCACATGTGCCTCCTTTAGTGGTTCTGTGTACATACTTTGAATCTTATCAGGATATGTATGAATACTTGAATCTACATTTTGTAATATAGAAATTAAATCTGGTAAACGAATGATAACTTGATATGTTCGGACAACATCTTCGAGAGACGCTTTCCGTTGTTGAAAACGTTTTGAAATTCGAAACAAATCTGGGATAGATCTTAACCCTTCATCTTGGATAGATTGACGTAAAGCAGAATCGTTTAAGAATGTTTCCACTAAATCATGACGAGAATTTATTTCTTCTAAACTCATAAGAGGCTGCTTCAACCATTGAGAAAGTAATCTCGTTCCAGCTAAGGTTTTGCAACAATTAAGTAAACCGAAAAGAGACATGCATTTAGAAGCATCACGTGGTCCAGGCATTAAATTAAGAGCTCTAAGTGCAGATGAATCCAATCGCATATAGTTGCATAAATCATGTTGATATAACCCAAATTGACCAAAATTAGTTGGATCATTCATTAAATTTAAGTATTTAATTAAAGCAGCTGCAGAACTCATAGCGATAGTTAGAGAAGCTTGAGGAAGAACTGAAAAGGACAAACTACCTGATAAAAGACGAGTTAAATCTTGCTCAATATTCTTAGATGAAAAATCTGCTGGTTTACGACATGTAATGACTATATTACATCTATCTAGAATGGCGGATATTTTAGCAATATCATAATCTTTATTTGATTCATCCACACTGGGAATAATACACTCTTTTACTCCTAATTGTATCATTAAGGATTCAAAATTAGAAAAGACTTCGTTGTCAGAAAATTCCGCGACCCCTAATTCTCTGACACTAGCATCTCCAAATGCAACACCTACGGATTTTACATCTTGTTTGGATATAATTTTTATGGCAGCAATTACTGGACTTGAATCAAGATGAGTATTCAAAATATCTTCAACATCTTGTAAATTTCCAGGAGAAGCTTGTTTTATTATTTTCCAATTAGCCGATTTTGAACCTGGAGAAGAAAAGTTTGAGTATATTTCAACTTTTAAACCAAACTTAAAAAGGGCATCTTTTAAAAATACAGTAAACACCGCAGGTGCCATTGTACAAGAAGGTAATCCACGTTTAGGATCCGAAGAACCTATGTATTTTAAGATAGAAGTGGTCCTATAAACATTCTCTGCAATGAAAAGCGCATCATTTCCATGAGCTGCATAATAATTATTGGTGTCTTTTCTTTCAAATATTCTGATAGTGCCCTGTTCCGCGTTATTTTGAAGTTTCCTAAAGAAAGACACAAACGATTGCTCGTCTGAAGAATCTATTTTAAGATCAGGACGCGATGCTGACATAATTATATGATGTTGTGTGTTTGCCAAAATAAATTATCAATATTTCACATAAACTATATTTTAAAATTATTATTTACACGGTTTTAAACTTATTTAAATGTTCGCAATTTACAGTTTCCAATTGTATTGTTTTACCGAAAGACGCGTCTAAAAAAGAAAATCTTTTCCAAAATGCTAGCTCAGGGCAATTATAGCACAAACCCTTATCTGTAGTGTATTACCCATGCATAATTATGTAATCACAATATTATAATTCAATTTGCGCGTTCATCGTAAATAATAATATATTATATTTCTCAATATAAAATTCTGAGATTTTCAAAAAATAGAAAAATAGGAAAACAGAAAAAAGCAAATTTTAAGTTCGGACACATTTCTCATTTTATACTTATTTTATACTTATTGTATATTTACTTAGAATTTTTATCAAATAAGATCGTACTGAATAATAATACCAGACTTAAGACGACCTTACGCTTATTAATTTTATATATGTGTCTTAATAATGTCTTTATTCACTTTTTACCCCAGAATATTAGTAATATATCTGGATATCTTACTAATATGACGTACACAACTAAGGCTTCCCTGTTCTTTAATGTTTTTTCTTTTTAATACACTCATATTAGTTGCTAACTAATTTAAATTTATTTGAATCATAAATAAGTTAAATTAGACAGTAACAAAAAAAATAATAGTATTAATAAAATAATACATAGTATACTTTAAATCCGACAGTTGGGAGCTTAATTAATATTTATTTAATATTTCAAAATGGGTGGTGAAAAGTCATTAAATGAGTGCTTAAATAAAGATGAGCAAACTGAATTTTTTTTGCTTGTGGGTACAATTATTGAAGTTATGAGAGATAAGATTGATATATTATTTAACGAGGATTCATTAGAAGCTTTTTTAAAGGATTCCTTTTACAGTGATAATGATGCTAAATTAAAATATTTAAAAAGTCTCCATGAACAAAATTTGATTGTTTTTGATGAATGGAAAATGAATGTGCTTCAACGTATTGGGGAAGTTTTAAATTCTTCTTATAATAAAAAAATTTCTAGAAAAGCGATTTCGAAAAAAAATAATTCAAATTTTTCTTATAAGGTTTTCACATATCCTCCCATACCTACAACTTTACTTGATACTTTAGATGAAGAATCATGTATTTTAGTGCTTTCATCTAGCTTATTGTTATTACTCTCGTTGAAAAATTATTCCTCTTTTTCAAGAGTTTTATTAGAACACTTAAATTCCTCATTAGATCTACCGATTTCTTGTTTGTTGGATGCAGAAAATACCATCGCTCATTCTTTAATGGAAACTTTAACTTCAAATGACGATGACGATGATGATAACAATAATGGTGCCTATGGGAAAAATGATACTACAAATCGTACTGAAGCTATTTTGACACGACGAAAGGATCAAGGTGCAGCAAAAAAATATGCCGCGATAGGTTTAGCAACTGTTGGTGGTGCGTTAATAATTGGTCTAACTGGTGGTTTAGCTGCTCCATTTGTAGCAGCAGGTGTAGGCGCTTTATTTGCTGGCGTGGGTTTATCCACGACTGTAGTTGCAGCTTATTTAGGTGCATTAGCTGCAAGTCCCATAGCAGTTGGTTCTTTATTTGGTATCTATGGTGGTACTTCATTCGCCAAATCAATGCAAAAATGGACTAAAGAAGTTACAGATTTTCAAATAGTACCCATATTATTTGGTGGTCGAAGAGGAAGATCACTTTCGTCAGTTTATAAGACCTATGAACATCCTTCATCTCCTTCTTCTGTGCGGAAAACGAAAAATAGTTTTAGAAATTCACCAACAAATTCTTTATCAAAAGATAGTGCCAATAATAATCCTTTTCAAACGCAACCGCTTGTTATTGATGGGGACTTTGTAAACAATGCCGATGATTCAAATATTAATAGTGTGCGTCCTCGTTTGTCAGTAGTTTATACAATTTCTGGTTGGCTTAATACTCGTAGAGATGTTACTTATCCATGGAAAATGATTGATACAAGATATGTTGATGTATTTGCAATTCAATGGGAAATTAGTGCTTTAGAAGATTTAGGTCGTGCATTGGAGGTATACGCGCGCAGAGTAGCTTTTTCAATGGCTAAATCAGAAATTATAAAACGCACTTTTTTATCTTCTTTAGCTACTGCTCTTTGGCCTACTGCGTTGACACAAATTTGTACTGTAATTGATAATCCATGGTCAACCGCTTCTGCTTTGGCAACTAGAACAGGTGCTGTACTAGCTGATGCTTTAAAAATGCGAATTCAAGGTCATAGACCAGTCACACTCGTTGGCTACTCATTAGGAGCTCGGGTGATATTTTATTGTCTTCTAGAGCTTGCTCAAAGTGAGTCTTTTGGGTTAGTAGAAAATGTAGTTTTATTAGGAGCTCCAGTCACTACTTCTAAAGATCAATGGGTTGCTGCTCGTTCTGTTGTTTCTGGAAGACTTGTTAATGCTTATTGCACTAGCGACTTAATATTATCATATATTTATAGATCTCTTGCTTTGTCTGGATCAGTAGCAGGATTGAATGCTGTTTCTGATGATGTACATGGGGTTGAAAATATAGACTGCACTGACATAGTTTCAGGACATTTGGACTATGCTGAAAAACTTGGCGATGTTTTAAGAGAAAAAGTTGGGTTAGACTGTTTAGTACCTGCTCATACTCAATCGCAATTTTCAAAGATAGAGGATGAGGAGTTGAACAATATTTCTGAGGATGAAGGATCTTATAGTAATCATGATTTTGATGATGCTTATGAAAAGGATAAGTTTGAAGCAGAAAATTCGTATTTGAAGCATAGCGAATTAATTTTTGATGCTTCTGATGAAATGGATTTAAATGATGAAATTGATACTAAAAAAATTGAAGCTGAGTTAAAGGATTCTAAAGACAATAATTATAAAAAGATCATTGAACCTTCTGCATTAATTTCAGGAGAGAAACTTTCGCAAGGACTACAAGAGCAGGAATCTGGTAAAGTCACAGGCATTAATACTGATTTAGAGGGATTACGTATTTAATAGGTAATGGTTGAAACTTTTTTATTTTAGTTTTAATTTATAGAAATTGTATTATGGTTACTTGGTTGGTGTTTTGTTATTTTTATATATATTATTTATTATATATCATATTTATTTTTTATTATGGTTACATTTATTACTTTTGCAAATTATTAAAGTAAAATAGAAGGACGGTATAATTTACATTATAAACAAATTGTAGTAAAAAAAAAAATATTCTCTATAATATAATACACATATAATATAACATATAATTTAACATATGTATTGTTAGCATTCTATTTATACTGTATTTAAATTAATTTATCCTCTTTCTTATATATTTACCCTAACCTACATATATATGTATATAAATATATAGTAATTATAAAATGAATGCGAATGATTAAACAATTATAATTATTATTGATTCCTATTTAAGAGCTTTTGGTAAATTTTTAATAAAAATTACAAATAGTATACAGCTTTTTTTTTTCCTTTGTTTATTTCATATAATAATATGGTGCATAATATAAAATCTGTAAATTATTAAGTAAATAAATTATAAAGCAATAAAACAAGAAAACAATAAAAAAATAAAACTTTTAAATAACACAACTTTTGACATAATAATTAGTATTAGTAATTAAGCTTAAAAAAATCTAAATCAAATATATTTCTATAAACAAATATACCTAAAAAGATGGATGGTTCTTAAAAGCTAAAGTCGGTTTTCTAACTAATTTTAGTAAGAGTAAAGAACAGCTCCTTAGAAACAACCTATTTAAGTTTCCTAGAAACGTCATTACACTAAAATTAATTAAACTAATAAATAACAAGGATTTAATTTTATTTGCATATAAATCATTTCCATGGTAGCCACTCATCCCTATGTTTTGTGGCTTGTTAAATAGTAATGACGAGAACTGTAAATTATGTATTTAAATATTCAATATATTAAATATATTGCAGTTGATATATTTAAGATAGAGGGTTTTATTTTTTTTGGATGAAAACAATAATAAAAAAATTGCTTATTTAAAATTATATTCTTAGTCTTTTATTTTTTATCTTTTTAACTTTTTTTTATTTTTATTTTATTTTTATTTTTATTTGTATTATAGGCGTTTGGGGTTTTTTTTTTTTTTTTACATAGACATAAAAGAAACAATAATGGTGAAAGCTAACTTAGATAACCTTCCAGATGAAATAATTATGCAAATATTTTCTTATTTAATTACAAAAGAATGTTACGAAACACAAAAACCAAAGTTAAAACGATCCACTATTGCTTCTACATATGGTAGTAATTGTAGAGATAAAAGTGCTAGTTGTAAAAACGGAGGTATTACTAAAAGGAGTTTGTCAAGAGAGGAGATTAATTCTGATGTTAAGAATATAAACAAACAAAGGGAAAATAGAAATTTTCATAGAAGACTCAATGAAAGTGGAAACAATTTATATAATATCCAAAACAATGATGTTTCTGTAGGTCGGAGCACAGATATTGAAACATCAGTTAGTCAGAATGATAGTTCCGAGTCGAAGAATAGACGTAGCAATACAGATAATAAAGCTAAAAGCATAATAAATAATTTAAACAGCGTTAATAAAAATAGCTATAACGATAATAACAATAATATTGATAACAATAATAATGATAACAATAATAATGATAACAATAATAATGATAACAACAATAACGATAACAATAATAATGATAACAATATCAATAACAATAACAATAACAACAACAATAGCTTGTCTACGGCAAATACAAAACTAGCAGTCTCATCAGAAAAAAATTGTAGTTATTCTAAAAAAGAAATCGGATGGGGGCTAATACAGCTAGAAAGTATTAGTTTAACCTGTAGAAGATTACGGCGACCATCCTGCCAGTTTATATTTCAGAGAATAGACATAGCATCACGATTTTGGAGTGATATAAAAGGGTTCAAAGATGTAAAAGCAAAGCCAATTATAACTAACTTTAAAAAACCTATGAATGATTTTTTTAATGTTGTTAGAACTTCTTTAGATAGAAATTTATCACATTCTATTAGAAGTCTAATCATTCCAGATGTAGGATACCCTACGATGTGCATTATATCATTATTAGAAGCACTACGAGAATTAGAAATATTAGAATTAATAACAGACGAAACAAGAGACGTGGGCCTTGGAACATACTTAGAAGATGAAAAAGCAAGATATCCTATTCCGCGATTAGAATCATTATCTATTAGAATGAAAAGTGGGTTTTCATTAAATAGATTTTCCAATATTATGAATACTAGTACTCTCACTGAATTAGTTTTAAGAGTGGGTTCACCTGATACACTGACAGCAAATGACTTAGATGATTTAAATTTTCCATTTTTAGAAAGGTTGTATCTTTTAGAGAATGACGAATTTCCTGGACGATGGTTAACGGTACAGCGTTTTATTGGAAGACACAAAAAAATAAAGTATCTGTCTTGTAGAAATTTTCAACATGCATTTTTTAGACCCTATGTGGAAAAAGAACTTTTAGGCACATTTGACTCGTTTATGGAATCGATTTCACTTTTAAGTAAACTAGAATGGTTACAATTAGACTTTTCATCAGTGAAATCAAGAGACTCATTTTTCAATAGGGAGTTAAAACATGTTTTAAATATAGAAGTTATAGATAAAGCTTTTCTTATTCCTATAACACCTGAACAACGAGAAAGTCTACAAAAACTTTTTAAGATTTTTACAAACTTGGATACATTCTCGTTAGTTTATGGGACTCATTCGCCATACACTACAGAAAGAGTAGTTGTTCATACATTGGAAGGATTATTTTCCTCCATGCCGAATGATTGTAAACAGCTGAAAAGAGTATATTTACAGGAAGCCTGGAATTCGTTTGAAGAGTTTTTAACTAAACCATTTTTATCAGTTACTCAACTTCGGAAAACTCGAGCATTTGATGTTGTTGACGATTTAATAAATAAGAAAAAGTCATTAAGATTAAATCGTGGATTAAGAAGCAGATGGAATTACGAACATGAACGATATTTATTTGAGTCATTTGGTAAATTAAAAAGGATTCCCTCCGATGTGCGACATAATATAGAATTTTGGAAGTTTGAACGTAAAGCAAATAGACTCTCTACGTTTAATTATTCCGATCCTATGGTGGGTCCATTTAGTTGATTATGGAGTTGATTATGGAGTTTATTTATGATTCTACTTAGTTTTTATGACATTGGTTATTTATTTATTATGTTATATATATGTACCTATTTTCAAATTTTTACTTAATTTATTACGTATTATTGTGCAAACAAAAAAATTAAAATTATAAATTTAATATTAAACATGATTGAATCAGAAAATATTTTAAAATATTGAACAATTTTTATGCTATAAAATAATATACGCGGAACTATATTAAATAGCAGAAACAGCCCTAGATAAAAAGTTAATACGAGCAATTTAAGAAATTATTATATGATATTACACGATATTACAAAGATATTTGCTTACAGTATTTAATATGACCTAGTAATTAAAAATAATACGCGCAATTACGGTTTCTATACAAATTTCTCGCATAAAAAGAAAATGAAATTCGAAAAAATCAAGAAAGTATAAATAAAAGGGTAAAAAAAAGTTTTTTTGTGCATTACTTGGAACAATATCTAAAAAAAAAAAAGTAAGTTTATCTGTTGTTTATACTATTTATTTAGCACTTGATTTAATTAGTACTTGTTTTGCATTTATTTTGAATTTATTTTGCTGTTTCTTTGGAATTTTTTTGGAATTTTTTTAGTATTTTTTTTCCTTTTAGCATTTAGTATCACTTGGTAGCATTTGATAGCATTTAGCAAGCAGCATTTAGCAAGCAGCATTTAGCAAGCAGCATTTATTAAATCTTTATTTAACAGTGTTCGTTTTGTTTCGAATTTTTATTAGCATACACTGTTGCTTTATTTTAATTGATTTTAATTTATTTTTTGTTTTTATTTTCATTACTTTTTTGCTACTTTTATTTTCTTTGTTTATTTAATTTTTTATTATTTCTTATTATTGTCATATTTACTTTAAGTTTATTAGTGTATTATTTATATTGTTTATATTTTTTGTATTATTTGTATTTTCTACATCATTTAATATTTTTTTTTCTTATTTTCTTATTGCTACATATTATGTGCTTTAAATATTTAGTAGACTAACTTTAAGTTTCAAATCGGTTCCTTAATTTTTTAAATTTTACTTAAAAATTGTATTTTTATATAAAATATAATTTTTAATAATATTTAAACCATATTTATTCTAATATTATTCATATTTAGGTAGAGTATAATTTGAAATATAATTTACTTGATTTAAAGTAACACGATATTATATTAAAAAACCTCATTTATATGCGATCAAATGCGAAGGAAATTTTTATATAATATATCCACTGTATCTTTGAGTTTGAGTGTAATATGCTCTTACGCAAAGATTTCGCACTGTTCGGCACTCGGTGGTCAATCCGATGAGTTATTATTAGTTCAAAATGATAGTATAGAAAATGATAATCAAAAAAATTTGGAAAGTTTACATGATACACAAAATGAAAATGAGAATAAAAAGTTACAGTCTAATAAATACATTAAAACTATAATAAATCCCAGCATAAGTACTGGTATTGATTTTAATCAAAATGAAAATTTTGTTCTATACAATGACGAAGTTTCTGTAAATACAAATAATGATTATTCATTAAAGATTAAAAGATCAGATAATGCTATTGAAAATATACAGCAGGATGGTGAAACTATAAGTAATGAAAAGAAAAATGATAGCGAGACTAAGCATGGAAATGAAAAAAATAAAACTGGAACTTTGATAGAAAAGAAAAATCAAAACAAAAAAAAGGATAATAAAAATGAAGACGAAAATAACAACGAAACTAAAAGTAAAAGTGAAGATAATAAAAAAGAAAATGAAGATGAAAAAAATAGAAATAACGACAACAATAGTAACTCAACTGAGCTTGAGCTTCCTATACTTACAGAGGCTGACTTTGAAGATACACTGCAAACCGGAAGAATATGGATCATCAAACATTTTTCTCCATACTGTACTCATTGTAAGGCTTTGGCTCCACTATGGAAAGAATTATATAATAAATACAATACTAAATTAGCAAAGTTTGGTGTACACTTTGCCGATATTGATTGTGTAGCTTCTGGTGATCTTTGTAATGACCATGAAGTTGTTGCCTATCCAGATATTGCCGTTTATAAAGATGGCTATCGTTGGGATAAGTTTCCTAATAAATATCCTAAGTCTGAACAAAGGTTGACGCAATTTTTTAAAAAGATACTATTAAGTTTGCTTTCAGCAGATGATAATGCCATTCCCTCAGAAATTGATGATGCCCGTTCTGATTCGATAGATTTTGAATCTCTACTTGAAGAAGAAGTACCAATTAATCAAATCCAAAAGGCATCAACTGTTATTCCAAATCAAAAAGGTTTAGTCCAATTTTTATCACATGACAACTTCACTAGAGAAGTAATAAATTCTAATAACATCTGGTTTATAGCCTTTTATCAAAAAAATTCAAAGCATTATAACTCTTTGATTCCTGCCTGGAATGAGCTTGCTAAACAAATGACTAAAAAGATTAATATTGGAGCTGTCGATTGTTCGATAGACTCAGCCATATGCGACAATGTCAAAATTTCTTCTCCTCTTTCCTTAGTGCTTTTTAAACGATCAGATCGCGTTCAATATATGGGTTTGTATGGACTGGGCGATCTACTTGACTATGCTAAAAAAGCTGCTGATTCAAACATTGAGGATGTGGATATTATCACATTCGATGAATACACAAAAAGACATGAAGCTTTGTTTTTATATTTTTATGATGAAAATGCTGCTCCTGAGGATTTTCAAGCTCTTGAAAGATTAACTTTACCTCTTGTCGGTCATGGAAAGATTTTGATAACGAAAGATGAAGCTCTTGCAAACAAATATAAAATACTTTCATTTCCTTCTTTAGTGGCTATTAATGACGGAAGACCTCAATATTTTCCTTCACATTCTCCAAAAGATATTCGAAATCGTGCTGGATTGTTAGCTTGGATGTCCAAGTATTGGTTACCGTTATTATCGGAAATTTCTGTTGTAAATGCTAGAGATATAATGTCTAATCGTATTGTTGTTCTTGCTATACTGAATAAAAACCGGAAAGAAGAGGTAGAGATGGCAAAAAAGGAATTGCGTTCTGCTGCTATAGAATTTTTAGATTATCGTTCATTACAAGAAAAAAGTGAGCGTGCTGAGCAACGCCGTAGAAAACAACTAAAAATAGAAGAAGCTGAAGATAAAGAGGATAAAAGAGCAATAAATGATGCTAAAGGAATTCGAATTGATGTTCGTGAACGTCGCCTTGTGGCCTTTACTTGGATAGATGGTATATTTTGGGAAAGATGGATTAAAACAACTTTCGGTGTGTCCTTACGAAATGATCCTTCACCTAAAGTAATAATATTTGATCAGGCAAGAAATATGTACTGGGATACTACTATTGAAGGAGGCTCGATCGGAATTTCTCGTACAGGTATTTTGGAAACTATTATTGCAATTACACAGGATACTCCTTTAATACCCCCTAAACAGATTCAATCTCGCTTGTCTCATTTTATCCTTGCATTAAATAACCATCTTAATGTTCATGTTTTAATTCTTTCATGGATTGCTCTTGCCTTCGTAGCTTTTGCTCTTATAATATTTAAAAGATATTTAAGCGCTCGATACCATGGGAAAACATCTGCTAGATCTTCTCCTATATCTGAAGGTAATGCAGAAAAATTTGATTAATTTAGCATATATTTAACTTAAATTTGAATTCATATTTGAGTTTTAATTTTGATTGTATTTGTTCTTGTTTTTGTTTTTTTTTTTGTTATTTTTGTTTTAGCTTTGTCTTTATTTTGTTTATATTGCAGTTCATATTTTTGAGTTTAACTTTAATGAATCAATTAAAATTTTTTTATTTTATTTTATTATTTTTATTTTTTTCATAATTATTTTGTTTTTTAAAGCAACAATTCTCTATAATTAATGTACTTTATATTTATTTATTGAATGACTGAATGAAAGAAAAGTATCTGTAAAATTTTCTAACTTGTTAAATTTCTTTTATTAGATTATTCAACAAACAGAAAAACATGTAGTGTTGAAAAAATAAAAAATAAAAAAATCTGTAAAAACTAAGTTGTTTTAATCATTCGTGATTTGCTGACGGCATAACCTAGTTTTTAAGTTAGTATTTTTTTCAAATTTATTAAAGTTCTGTGCTCTTTTATAAATTAATGAAACAAAAATAAATAGCAAAAAAAATAAAAATAAAAAATAAAAAATAACTTTTTAAAAATACAATTCAATACATATACATATACACGACCCTCCAAAATAAAATAAAAAAAAAACATATATACAAATAAAACAAAAACAAAAAAATCATGAAGATGAAATTTAGAATCCTCTTCTTTTTGGTCTCTTCGATAGTCTCTTAGTACCTATGTTTACTAAAGAAGAAGGGTTCTTTTTGTTCTCAAGCTCACTAGAATTAGTAGACAATGCATTTTGTAATCTTTTTTTATTTAAAAAATCTCTATCATCATCTATTTCTCTTTCTAATCGTTCTCTATTTGACATATGAAACTCTACTAATTGTTTATGTCGTTTAGAACTATTCTCACGAATTTTCGCGGCATAGAATACTGCGCCAACTTCACAAAGCCATAGGGGGTCTACAGCTGTAACTGTTGACATGTAAGCTTTTGACGTGAGTACAAGCTCATGATAAACAATATATTCAGGAAGAGACCTAACACCATATAAAGCAGAAGTAGGGTGCAAGCTTACCGGAACAGAAGTACGCAAATTAATGTATTCACCAAGATTTTTCAATTTCGCAGCTTGATGAAAGTATGCGGAACAAATGCACTTACGTATTTTATTTTCATCAGCACCACATGAAACAAGTGCATTTGACCTTGATCCTCGCTTCTCCATAATATCTTTAAGCTGTGTTCTAATTTCTGCCGCTTTATAAAGGGATTTAGAATGTAAAAAATGTGCCTCGCACCATCTTTCATTTCTTCTATTTGATTCCCATTGATTGTAAACATTTAATAAAGTAAGATGATCAGATTCTGGTACAAAAAATTTTTCTCGTGCTGCATCAGCTTGCTCTTGACGCTCTTTAGAACGATAAAAAACTGATTGTACAGAGAGCATCGAAACTATAGTAAGCATTTCAAGAGAACATCCAAATTCTGGCGTCATCGACATTATAAGTAGTTTTGAAAGCGATGGTTCCATAGGGAAAGCGGACATTTGACTTCCAAGACGCGTGAGCTGGCCTTTATTATCCAGAGCTCCTAATGCCCATAACTCATACAATGAAGATGTCATAATATCTTTTGGAGGAGGATCAAGAAAATCAAATGTAAGTAAATCATCAACATGAAGAGATTTAAGAAGTAAAATTGTGTTTGATAAATTTGTACGTTGAATTTCCGGGATGGTTTGAGGGTACATTTCATTTTCATAGGCACCATGTGTATATAGTCTATACGCTGTACCAGGCTGTGTACGACCTGCTCGACCAGAGCGTTGATTCGCATTTGCTTGCGAAATAATAGCGACTTGTAGCATATCCATTCCAAGACGCGGGTTGTACACCTTGAGTTTTGCATAACCCGTATCAATAACATATTTAACACCACCAACCGTGAGAGAAGTTTCCGCAATATTGGTAGCCACAATACACTTTCGCATTCCTTTTGACGCGGCTTTAAATATTTTTACTTGTTGCTCCGGTGGTAGTTGTGAAAATATAGGCAGAATTTCTAGTTTCGGTGGATCATGAAGAAGAGCTAGCCTTTCCGCTAATACTTCACAACAAACCTCTATATCTTCTTGACCAGTCATAAACACAAGAATATCACCAGATAAACTTGCTGACTGTAAATGAATAGCGAGAACTTGTTGAACCGCTGATTCAACGTAATCTTCGCATGGCCATTTTGAGTAGAGAACATCGACAGGATGAGTTCTTCCTGGTATCACGAACTGTGGTGCATCACCAAAAAACTTTGAAAACCTATCTGCATTTATCGTTGCTGAAGTAACAATCAGTTTTAAATCTCGCCTTCTTATGAATATTTTTTTCAACAAACCTAATAGTATATCTGTATTCAGTGTTCGTTCATGTGCTTCATCTATAATAATACAAGCATATTTATCAAGATCCGGAAAGTTTAAGCATTCACGTAACAAAACACCATCAGTCATGTATTTAATTATAGTAGATGGCGAAGTGCAATCATCGAAACGGACAGCATAGCCAACTTCAGCACCCAAAGGGACATTCATTTCCTGGGCAACCCGCTTAGCAACGGATATAGCAGCTACACGACGTGGCTGTGTACAACCTATGCGCAAACCATGAGATGTATAGCCATCTTCATGAAGAAATTGCGTTAACTGAGTTGTTTTCCCTGATCCAGTTTCACCTACAACTACAACGATTTGATTTTCTCTGACTATCCGTAGTAACTTTTCTCTCACTTCATAAGCTGGAAGTGAATATCGTGTCATCTGGTCATCTGGATTTTCTTTCTTTTCAGCTTTTTCAAAGATAGTTTGATCTTCTTTTCTCTTATTTTCTTCATCAACTTTATCATTTCCATCTATTGGGTTTACTTCTTTAGAATCAGACACTTGTAAAACATTACCAAGAGTAGTGCCTTGAATAGATGCCGCCGATTTTGCCTGCTTTGCGCGCTCCCGCGCAACACGTTTGGCGCGCACAAGCGGAGAACCCTTGCGGGAAAATACAGCCATATCTGAGTCTGGAACACGAAATACAGAAATAGGATCTTTTTGTTGTGTAAAAATAATATGACCATCCAAAAAAGGAGGAGGCGGTATAGGATTATAAGTTAAAAATAGCCCAGATTGATATAAGTCAGATGATGAATTTTCATTTGTAAAATTAGAAACCGTATGCCCAGAAGCAGCAAGCTGATTATTTTCCCAAAGATTATTATCTTGCTGCTTTTGTTGAGCAAATGCAGACATTCGCTTGAATATGCGATCTTCAGCTTGTGAATCAGTTTGAAGTCGTACAGAATATGTAGTATCATAGTCACTTGATCCGAATGGATTATAATTTTCATCTCCAGCAACGGGACTTAAATCATCTAAATCAATATCATCTGGAATTGAATTTGATTGCTTATCTTTATCAGTTTGCAATCTAAAGTTATCCTTGGATTTAGAAATAGATTTTATTGTAGTATTATTTGCTTTAAACTCATTTGTTTGAGAGTGTAAACGTTTTGCTCGTATTTTAAGAAGTTTTTCTTTAGCAACTGAAGACAATTCAGATTTAATAGGAATTTTTTCATCAATATTTTTTTTCGGTATAAAAGTATCATTATCATCATCTTCTTCTTCTTCATGACTATATATTTTCCTAGTAAAGTTTCTAGACTTGTTTTTAGAATTAGATATAAAATTCGATCTAATTGCTGAGATACTAGTGTGATTTACATTTGTCTTATTTTCCAATTTATTTCTTATAGATGTATTTGGATTTTGATTGGACTCTGAGTCTGAATCACCAATCGTGTTCGTATTCTTACTTTTGCAAGTATTTTTGTTTGCATTTGTCTTTGTCTTTGTCTTTGTCTTTGTATCCGTATCTGCATTTGTCTCTGTGTTTGCATTCGAGTTAATTGCAAAAGTATATATTTGTTCAAGAATACCAATAGAAATGTTCTTTAAACCTAAAAGTGAAACACAAACCGAAATGAATTCATCTTTATTTCTATGGACTTTTGAAGCAGCGATTCCATAAACTTTGTACGCTAAAGATAACCCTTTATTAAAACTAGCTGAAGTACCTTGTAATGCACTATTGTCAATTTCAGAAGCTAAACATTTGCATAATTTGTCTTTTTCTGCTTCATATCCCAATACAGAATCATCTGGTTCTTTCTCATTCATAATATGTTAGGCAATAATTTCCTAATTAATAGATTTTACTTTAAACTATTAATTTATCATTAATTCCACTGGTCTCTTAATTTTAAAACTTTTATTTCTTTTTTATTGTACAGTTAGACCTACTGGTATTCTGATGTACATTTTTTACTAATAAAAACCTGTTGCTAAGTCCATATTAAAGAAATGAATGTTAAAATAAAAAGGGCTCAGGGTTGAATCTAATTGTAAAATCAGTCTATAGGAAAAAAGATATCTATATAAAACATGTATTAGTTAGTTATATTATAATAAATAGAATTATTTTTCTATCTCATTAGCAACTATAAAGCAGAAATCTTTGATGGTGACTAATATTGATTAATCTAGTTAAGTACATAGCATTTTTTATATATATTACTGTGTGTTTTTATTAAGAATTACGAACATGTAAAATAAAAAAATAGATACATTGATTATTAAACTAAAATAACATAACCCCATAAACAATACGAAAAACAATATAAAACAGCAAAAAAAAGTGAAAGCAAATCATAAAGACGCAGCACGTGCGTTTAGGTAGAAGAATAAAGTGTTGAGAGTAAAAGTAGAATTAGAATCGGAAGAAATAAAGTAAAGGAAAGAAGGCTAGGGGATGTAAATAGGAGCAAAGATAAAAACGAGCATCAAAAATCCGCAAGTCGAAAATTTGATGTAAAGAAATAAACGCATAATGAATAATAGATTTTTTTAGTAATAATAATGATTAAAAAGAACAAAAAAATTAGTAAAAAAATAGTGAAACTAAATTTTTTAATGCAAAAATGCGTTTGAAAATAAATGTTGTTTTAGAAAAAATTGATGATGTAGAATAGTCGAAGAAAGGACGCAAGAAAAATTGTTGAAAATCTTAAAATTTATAAGTTGAGTGAACTATATTAGAAAAGCCATTTTAAAAGGACTTTCTCTGAATAGTAAATAAATATAAGTAAATAAGTATGAAAAAAAAAATAATGAGATAGTACTTATTATTTTTTTAAAGTGTTCGAATTCTTTTGCGACCAAGGATGTCATCGGAAGAAAGAGATGCGAAAATAGGTTGATTTTTATTGGTAAGCCAAGGTTGTGGATAGCAATTTAGGTTGTTGTTGTCATAAGATTTTAGGTTACAATTATAATTCTGAATATTATAAAATTTTTCGTCATTAGAAGCAAGATAATTATTTGGAATGCGATTAAAATAATTATCATTTGCGAGTGCAGCAGACATTACAGCCATAGCAGCAGCGGTCTCCGCAGAACGTTTGCGGGAATTTGAAGGCCCACTAGAGAATTGCGATTCAATTTTGATTTTTGAATTGCAAATGTTACATATGCATGAAGAATAAACAGGAGTTTTTTGAGGAGCAACATTTGAAAACAGTCTTTTAGAAATTATATTTCTATGATTGTTATTGTTGTTGATATTATTGGTGATATTACTATTTAAATTCTGTTTTTGGTTCAAATTTATTTGAGAATTTAAATGAATAGCATCTTGATATATATTAGGTGAAAAGCATGGTGCTAAAGTGAAATTTAATCGTGGGTCATCTTTATAATTTGTGGATGGTTGGTTCTGATTTATATTAATATTCAAGTTTGAATTAGAAATGCATGCAGCAGGAGAACATGATAATGATGGTGGAGTAGAGTTTGATGTGATTGGAGAAGAAGAAGAAGAAGAAAGAGCTGGCGGGGATAAAGAATCAGTAGGAGAAAGTATTGGAGGTAATGGTAGAGAAGATGGAAGCAACGTATTAGATGGTTGCAAAGGCTGAGGAGGGGGTGTAGCAAGGATGTTATTATAATTATTAATTGATAAAAATGAAGTAGTGGCATTTGTGAAATTGTTAAAATCAAGATCATATTCTAATGTCTTTGGAGTTAAAGAAGTTAAAATTTGTTTCCAAAAGAATTTTTTATATGATAAAGAATTTAAAGATGTTGAAGAGCAAGAGGAGGAATTTGCAGATGAATAGAGTAATAAAGAGCACCATCTATGATATACAGGTAAGGGAACATGAATTTTCCAAGAAACTAAAGTAAGAAAAGCCATTTCATTTCTGTTTATTTGTTTTATAGATAAACCAGAAATTTTCGACCAAGCGTGGGAAGAAAAATTTCGATCTTGTAGATATTTTGAAGCCAGGATAAGTGCAGCTAAAAAGGCTCTACGACCACATAATTGCATATTAGAATAAACAGCCGAAGATTTTGAACTTGAGAAAAGTGTGTATGGTTTTAATAAAAGAAGATAGTAGAGAGCAATTTGAAGAGTTGAATAGGAAGTGCGAGAACGACGTAATGTTTCTCTTACAAAAGCTCGAAGAGAAGAAATATTTCCATTGTTTGAAGTTGAATGTGAATTTGTTGAACAAGTTGGAGTAAGTTGTATATCTTGAATATTTTGAGTAAAATTTGTATCATTGTATAATATTGAATAATTATCATGAATAGTTTGTATTGAAGGGAAAAGGTTTGATTCAGAATTATGTGTAACAGAATCGGCTAGAGGCCATAATGTTTCTATTATTAAGCAGGCAGAATCTAAAAGAGAGTCTACAAAGACAGCTCTTGGTTGTAAAGCGATGGCCATGATAAGAAAGTATAAAAGGATGAAAATAAATATAAAATATAAAATATAAAATATAAAATATAAAATATAAAATATAAAATATAAAATATAAAATATAAAATATAAAATATAAAATATAAAATATAAAATATAAAATATAAAATATAAAATATAAAATATAAAAGAAAAAAATAGTATAATTATACTTTTATTAATAATATTTAGTTTATAAAATAATAATAAAAAAATAATTATACTTCTAGTAGTATAAGGTAATAATAAAAAGGTATAATAGTTTAGTAATTATAGACTTTTTATAATGAAAAGTAGAGAAAGTTGATTAATTAATGAGATATAAAAGAAAATCTTTAAGTTTGTGAATGTTTAGTTAAAAATAAATGTAAAAATAAACGTAAAAATAAATGCAAAATGTAAGCAAATAAGTATAAAATGTTTAATATATGTGTTGAATATATGTAAAGATATATATAGTTTAATTAATTTTTAATTTTAAATGAAAAAAATAAAATAAATAGTATAGATATATGAAAAATATTAAACAAGGATATATAAGGATATAGTAAGGATATATAATATATTTTAAAATTAATATTATATACTTATAAATGTATATATCTAAATATAAATATATAAGTAAATAATAATACTAATAATAATAATAATATTAATAAATATACTTATATATATTGTTATATAGCGAGAGAATATATAAAGAG